>CM022703.1:64346789-64497630 GCA_012295165.1 Asparagus setaceus | reverse complement strand
TCGTGAGTTGTGGAACTCCTCCTCGCCTCGCTTTGGATGAGATTGGCGTAAGCTTCCTCCAGCTTGAATCCATGCCTCGGTGCTCGAGTGTCGGCTCTAACGATGCCACTAGATTCAGATAGCCCCTCACGTGGACCGCCTGCTAGCTACCACAGCCAACCACAGCGGAGGAACGCCGATTCCACCACTACTGGAGCTCTGAGACCCAATCAGCACCTGCACATCCCATGACGCCCACAACCATGCCTCGGCCATCCACAAGTCCACCACGAAGTTCGAGCCGCCGGTTCGGGTTCCCAACATAAAGTTGGTCGTAACCGAATCGACGAGCAAAACGACAGGGAAAATAAGGCTCAATGAAGCATTCTTCCTTTACTCTAAAGTGAGATACCCCGCCTCATATTCACTCAGCCGAAATGTTTCAATAATTTATCCATCCTCTTGGAAAGATTTTGAGATGCTACCCTACCAACCTCCAAATATTCTCCCATGTGGTCTAATCCTACTCCAACAAGGATTACGAGTATAAACCAAGCTTCCCATTTGTCGAGAGTTCTCCCAAGCAAGAATATTTTCACAAAAAATATTCTTAGGGAAAACTCGATCGTATGGATTGCATCGACGCATCAACGCGTCGCCTAATTCTACTCCAACAAGGATTACGAGTATAAACCGTTTCCCCAATTTGTCGAGAGTTCCTACAAGAATATTTTCACAAAAAATATTCTTAGGGGATAACTCGATCGCAGGATTGCATCGATTCCATCCACGCCAGCCTCTTCAATTTACTCCAACTAGGATTACGAGTATAAACCGCTCCCCAATTTGTCGAAGTTCCCTAAGAATGTTTTAAAAAATATATATATATATATATATATATATATATATATATATATATATATATATATATATATATATATATATATATATATATATATATATATATATATATATATATATATATATATATATATATATATATATATATATATATAAGTGTTATCAAAGGCATATGCCTCATAAGCCTCTTGGTGAGGCAGTCGCTAAGAGCTCCACATCTAATGCAAAGAATGTCTTGTAAGCGTCTTGTGTCTTGGGGCACATGCAAGGCATAGCCTTATATACTTTTGCTCCTTAACATTTAAATCGAATCATTATACTCGATAACCCATATTCCAAAAAGCATAATAAACCCTAATTGAGAACCCTAAATGATTCTCTTTATCACTTGATTTTGCTAAAATATTAGTCTTGATTTGATTTTTATTTGGAAAATTATTAACTTTGCTACTATGTTAGATGTGTTAGCATTATGAGTTAAGACCTTATTTTGTAATTGGGTAGTAGATATTATTTAAGATATTATTTATCTTGGCATATTTTTATGTGAAAATTCATAAACATGTTTTTCAACAATTTCACCATCAACTTCTTTTGTTGGAAAAGAGTAACCAACAGCTATCATGCCCCAAATCTTCCAGTCTTGTGCCTGGATGTAGATTCTCATAGTTGCCTTCCAATAAGCATAATTGGCACCAGTGAATAATGGAGGCGTATTCGTAGATCTTTCCTCTAGAATATCACTGTTGCAACGTGTGTGTGAAATACGAGTAAAAAAATTTTGTATTTGCACATATAACGCTCTGATAAGTGAAAGAGCTCGCTTTCATTTATGTATTTGTTTTTTCCTACTGTAGAGAACATATATTATATTTGGGAATACAAACTTACAATTTGTTAAAAAATTAACATGGTAATTCTTTTGAAATTTCTACTCAATGAAGAATGATTTGAGTCGTCGCAATTCATTTCATGTTGCAGTCTATCAAGATAATTTTATCTATATTTTTATTATTGGATTTATATATATAATTCATTTTCTAAACCAAAAAATAAAGTTGTAAGATGAACGAACTATATAGAGGACTAGGATTTATAATCCCAATTCTAGGAACCAAACATAGGATTGGGATTTTGAACATCATAGTCCCAAGTACTTTGAGCATGGAACCAAACATAGGATTGAGATTACAAACCCTAATCCAACCTAATCCGAGTCATAAGTCAAGTCGCAATCCCAATCCCATCAAGAACCAAACGCTGCCTAATCTATTCAATGGGTCGAATGGGAAGATGCCTTCGGCAGCAATGGGCAGAAGTTGACCATAAGAGAGACTAGTAAAACACTACAGCAAGGTTAAAGTACATTTGGGGCACCAAAGAGGAACTTCAACAGCTAGGAGAAAATAAATATTGCTCCTATAAATATGTGATCATGTCACGGCCGCTTGGTTATCACCTAAAACTAGCTAACTCATGCAACATTTAGCTTGCTTCCTCCCTCTATAAAGTGACTGAGTCAGTGTTCAAGCCTGCTCAAGAGAACATGAGAATATTTAAGAGTGGAACCTTGTATTGGTTATTTCCTCCCTCTTGCTTACAGATAAGCATTAGGAATAGGTAGTGCCTAGTGGCTCTGGCAATCCCAAGATGAAGTCCATGAAGATAATTTGACATGATCGCTTCCAAGTTTCAACATACAAGACAATCAAGCTTAACCAACCATAAAAGCAAGAGGTAAATAAATTAAACAGAATGTATCTGAAGATGTATAAACTACACTGAGCTGGTATGAAAAGCACTATAATTGCCTTCAGAAAAGGGCAAAAAGGATAAGAGAAAGAAATGTTATGAGGATATCAATAAACTCATTTACTAAATTAAAAAAATAGTGCCTTTGACATGATTTTGTCACTGCACATTGATTACCCCAGCCCTAATAGCAGATTGCATCGAATTCAGGTTCAGATAATTACATGTCCAACCAAAGAAGCAATCTGAATTGTTGATTTGGGTTGTACTTCAACTTAACCAAAATCCCAGTTTTCTCACTTATAACTTGCAAACCGTTAACAAGCCAAAAGTTCCTTGATGCAATAAATTACCTATAGAAGTAATAATATGTGTGCAATACTTAGGTCTTAAAGATTTTTGACACTTAACTTCCTAACAACCTGATGTGATATCTTGGTTGAAGAATAACTCACAAACTAAAGCATGAAATTGACTACGAGATACCTTTTTTTTAATTGGGTCTTCAAATGGATAATTGAATTTCTATTCACTGACAATATTGCTGCCTATATAATGGGAACAGAAACTAAGAGAGTTGTGAACATATGAGCTCTAGTATTAGATCAGTGTCTCGGCCGTAAAAAAAAATCAAATTCAGTTATATTAAAAGGTGGCATGCAATTGATACTTCGTTGTTAGTCTGAATATCTTACAAAATAATAATATAGTAACTACTGAAGACATAAGTGCATTCAACACTTCAACAGTTAGAAGCATAGTCATGGTACATTGCTATAAGAATAATATAATAACGCTTTTAAGAAACGAGTTGAGTTGCCTTCTTACCAAATAATGATGCAATCAACGAGATTAAACGCCTTCTAACTCTTCTTGGTAGCTCTCTTCTTATTTTTCTTGCTCACAGGAATCTAAACATCATATAAGTCACATCAGTGTGAAAGTTCAAGAAATTTATGAACACAACATTGCCTGAGTAGAAGGATTAACAAAACATGAATGAAACCAGCAGTTCGCATGCGCATAGATCAACTAAATATTAAAAAAAAAGAATTCCAAATACACAGAATATGGACCCGTGAAATGAATGACCACTCCCAATAAATCCAAATGGATTAGTAAGAAGGCTAAAGTTGCCAGTCATATAGTTTTGGAAACTGCGACATTCATGTGTGAAAATTTTCAAAGCAATGAGAACTCTGTTTCTAGATTTCATGAGATGACTATTATGCAGAAGCCCTTCCATGATAAGAATGCTGCTTGCTCTTTATACAAGGAAAATGTTTTTCAATTGTTGTTCTGACCCCTTTCTGTTCACCAATCTTCCCCATCAAGATTGTATTGTTCGTTGAACCAAATGTATTATGGAATGTATGTGGGAATGGAATGGTCATTCTCATTCTCGTTTGGGTATTATAGAATGAAGCTAGAATGAAAATCTAATTCTCATTCCCATGTTTGGTATCATTAGTTCACAAATGAGAATGAAATCTTATTTTCTAATAATGCCCTTATACAACAACATAGATTTTAATAAGATAAAAATAAACATTAATGATAATAAATAAATAATTTTATTTATGCATAGGTTATATTAATCTAGCTATGTTTTATATTAATGCAATGTGTTATCATTGTGTATGTTCTATTTATATATATATTTTTTAAAAAATATTCACTATTTTCTAGTCTTAAAAATTAAGGAAAAATAAATAAAAGAGTACCACATCTTTCATAGGTCCAAAAATAATATAAATAATGATATACACAAATTCAAAAAATTATCCAAAGTCCTAAGTTTTAGATTTATTTTTGTTATCAACGGGGGTATAATTGGAAATTACGTAACTAATTTGATTCCCACTTGAATGGGAATGACCATTCCTTATCAATTCACTTGGAATGCTCATTCCCACAAAAAGTGGGAATGAGCATTCCCTAAGAATGGGCATTCCAACTTCTAAAAAATGGTTATGTTTGGTACGTGGGAATGAGAAGTGGGAATGGCCATTCCATTCCACCCCATTCCCGCATACCAAACGAGGCCTAAGAGAGTTGTGAACATATGAGCTCTAGTATTAGATCAGTGTCTCGGCCGTAAAAAAAAAATCAAATTCAGTTATATTAAAAGGTGGCATGCAATTGATACTTCGTTGTTAGTCTGAATATCTTACAAAATAATAATATAGTAACTCCTGAAGACATAAGTGCATTCAACACTTCAACAGTTAGAAGCATAGTCATGGTACATTGCTATAAGAATAATATAATAACGCTTTTAAGAAACGAGTTGAGTTGCCTTCTTACCAAATAATGATGCAATCAACGAGATTAAACGCTCTTCTAACTCTTCTTGGTAGCTCTCTTTCTTATTTTTCTTGCTCACAGGAATCTAAACATCATATAAGTCACATCAGTGTGAAAGTTCAAGAAATTTATGAACACAACATTGCCTGAGTAGAAGGATTAACAAAACATGAATGAAACCAGCAGTTTGCATGCGCATAGATCAACTAAATATTAAAAAAAAAGAATTCCAAATACACAGAATATGGACCCGTGAAATGAATGACCACTCCCAATAAATCCAAATGGATTATTAAGAAGGCTAAAGTTGCCAGTCATATAGTTTTGGAAACTGCGACATTCATGTGTGAAACTTTTCAAAGCAATGAGACCTCTGTTTCTAGATTTCATGAGATGACTATTATGCAGAAGCCCTTCCACGATAAGAATGCTGCTTGCTCTTTATACAAGGAAAATGTTTTTCAATTGTTGTTCTGACCCCTTTCTGTTCACCAATCTTCCCCATCAAGATTGTATTGTTCGTTGAACCAAATGTATTATGGTAGGTATGTCACCAGAAGATATCATTCAATCAGAATAAAAATTCATCTCTTTATTTGACCTATTTTTGACAAAATATGAACATCGAATATTATTTTCTTTGCAATACATAGATAAGGATATGAATACTGCTAATAAGAAAAGTACAAGAATAATATAAAATAATAGAGTATACAATCAAGTTTGAATAAAAATGTCTTAAGGGTGCATATGTATGTGTGTACATATGGAGAAAAGAGTCTTTGGTCCATATACTAACCTCAATGTAGACTTTTCCATTCTTCCTAAAGTGAAATTAATAAAATAAAAGATTAAGTTGTTAGGATTATAAGTCTAACTAGTAAGTTTTTTGACCTTGTCACTTAAAAGCTCCCATTAGCCAAAACTCTAAATTTTCACTAATTTTCCCAAACCAAGTCAATATAAATGGGTTTAGCATATTAGTAAGCTATCGTGATGGTTACTTAGATCTTCTTTTCTTTCCGTGACCTGCTCTATTACTAATGATCATATAAAATGCAAGAGAAATTCAGAGAAGAATAAGGGAAGAACTTGCCTTACCCATGAAAGCGGCAAATGCAGTCTTCAACCCCAACACATCAACAAACCTCTCACATGATGGTGGATACTTGGTCATCGCAAAATCCAACGCTCTAATGGCTGATCCATAAGCCGACTTCTTCTGCTTCATAATAATAATCATCAGCTCAACCCCCTCCGACTTCATAAACCTCTCCTTATTCTCCACGGGCATCAACAAACAGCACAAACAGTCAAACAAGTTCTCCAACATCTCCTCCTCATCCGCACTCTTCGGATCCCTAGACTTATACATCGCGACGGCTTGAAGAACCCCATCAACCCCATTCATCTGCCCCAATCTCTTTTGATTTGCAGTACTCGTCTGTAACAAAATAGCTAAAATCTCAGAAGCATATTGCTTATTCCCATCAAATTCCCGAACTTTAATCCGACCAAGAAGCCACCTTAACAACTTAGTCCTCTCACAGACCAACTCAGCCACCGCCGGCTTCACTTCAATCATGTTCTCAATAGTGGAAAGTGTATTATAAATAGCCGCAGCCTCATCAGGATCCGACTCTGATAACCTCCCAATATTTTGCACAAGCAACTCAAGTGCATTATTCTCCACCAGCGCATCAACCAAGACCTTCGCCGGCTCATCGTTATCTTCAAGAACGTCCTCGTCCGTGAGATCCACAAGGAGCGAGACGACGTCCATGGCGATGTCCGTGTTGTCGTGCCCAAGGAGGCCTACAATGGATGGGACGGTGTTGAGGGCGACGAGATCAGGGTAGAGATCGGGGCCGCCGGCGAGGATCTTGAGCTTCTGGATCTCGTCGTGGAGCTCGACCTCGGAGTCGGCGAACTTCTCGGGGTTGTCGGGGTACTTCATGCGGGACTCAAGGTTGTCCCTGAGGCGACGCTCGAAGGAAAGGACGAGCTTCTTTAGGGTTTTGAGGTCGAGAACCTCGACGCCGGAGGTTTGGGATTGCTCGACGGCCTCGAGGAGAGAGAAGTCGAAGGCGGGAGCGCCGTTGGATTGAGGTTGAGAGGGCGACGGTGGTGGCGGGAGATCGTCGCGCTTTCGTTTGAGACTGGAAGTTGCCATTGTTGGGGGTGGAGAGACCCTAACCCTAAAAATCGAAAACCCTAGCTTTTTTGGCGTAGGGATTTTTGGTGCAGGAGAAAGGACGGAGAGGTTACTACTGAGAAATAGATGAAGGTAATGGGCCGTAAATCCGTAAAGAAATATCATTTGTTAAAAGAAGGGCTTAATTTCATTCTGGTGTCCTTAAGTTTCACCCATTACACTTGGGTACCGAAAGTTCATGTTTGCCTATTTGATACCCAAAGTGTTTTTAAAAAATTAACTTTGGTACCCTCTCTTTAAGGACTTTTTTTTTTTGGCGGGGTTAAATTCACATCATGTTCTTTAACACTTGATCTGCTTTTGACTATTATTTCGGTGACCAAAAAATAAAATAAAAAAGTACTAGTATTTCGGTGCACGCGATGCGTGCATGACATAATTCGCTTGTACATAATAAATTTTTTTATTAACACCCTAATAACTTGAGTCGAGAACAAATATTTACATAATTTAAGTGAAAAAATTTTAATCAAGAATCACTTACCATATATCTGAAAGTTCCATCAATGTTTTCTTCTCTCCCTTAACATATATAGGAGTTTTGTGGTGTTAAATGGCCTTCGATTTTGCTATGTGTAATTATTTTAATGTGTGTAATGGGTTAACTATGGGAGTAATTGGTGGTCCTTTTCAAGTTTGTCACAAACTAATTTTCAAGTTTTAAATAAATTTTGAGGACATTATCGGTTTTTAAAATAAACCACAGCACTCCAACAAGCCTTGCTTTTCTTAAATAGTAGCATAGATAGATAGATTGCAGGAAACTTAGTTTCTATAACTTTTCCTTTTTTCTTGTTTGGTTCACATCTTGAAACACCTTGGCCATTGGTTGATGTGAACTACATTTAAAGAAATTAGCATGTGTCCCAGCGAATACCAACAAGGCCATTGATTGAACTACTCTGAAAACGGATCGAGTTGCGTCTAGGGTGGGAAGGGTATGATTTTTTTTTTTTTTTGGGTGGTATGACAGGTCAAAAGCCCCTTACAAGGAAATCAACCTAGTGGTGCCAACTTCAACCGAGTCTTCCCAAATTAACAATCTCATGAAAGCAAGTAGCTTCATGCTCACAATCAGCCCATGACTCTTGTCAACCGCCTCTGTAGTCATTTGGCCAATGCAACGATTACCCTCTCGCCATATATGTCTCATCTTGCAAAGTCAATCCCTGCTCAAGAGTTCTTGAATCTTGACAACGATGCCAAAGTGTGGGCCAAGTGCATCCACTTACGAATCAGGACAATAGAAACCATAGAATCTGTTATTAGATCTTTAATAAGACTTGATTACCTCAAAGAGATTGATAAAAACTAAAGCGAATTATACCAATCCATGGTTTGGATCTTGAGTGGATTGATGGATCTTCTAATCTTAGGCTTCTCTTCCTTAGATCTCTTTAGATGGGGTAAAAGAGATGAGAATTCTTGTGTTAACCCTAGATTAGGACCATAACCCCATATATATAGGTATTGCACTTTTACAATTTGGCCCCTCATCAAATTGTAATTACAACCTGTATCTCGACATTTAGCCCATGACAATATATAAATACCGATAACCCAACTTAATTGATCACTTTAGTGGGTTTCCTTAAGTGATAGATTTACACATTAATTTAACATATATGCCCACAAATAGATTTAATTAGATTTAAATCTAACAATCTCCCACTTGGGCACCATATGTATCCTTAAAATGTGTATAACCTTATGAGCTCAAAATCTCTATCACATACAAGGGTATTTCCAAACAATCTCGCCCATTGACCATATCAATATAGGATCAAAGCGTTTTCGCCACATTTATCGTGACTAAACCCATCAATGGTCACATATACTAGTACCAAATGACATAGATCAATCATGGATGTGCAAAGATGAAAAATTACATGCAATGTGATGCAGTGCATGCCTATTTTCAACCTGGTCCTACCAAAACTTTAGTGAGGTCAACTTTAATCATAATGTAACAGAGTGGTTAATCAATACTTTATTCTCGACGTAAAAATAACCAAAGCCCTAATAGGTCCAAAATACTCATAAAGCAATAAAATCACAAACTCCCACTAAAACATAATATCCTCAAATATTACAACCCCATATGAGCAAGGTGCTCTTGAAAAATTTTGGGTGGTAATCATTTAGTAAGAGGATCTGCTATCATGAAGTTTGTCCCAATATGCTCTATGGATATCTGCCCACTCGTACTCTTTCTTTCACAACTAGGAACTTAATGTCAATATGTTTTGACTTAGTTGAGCTTCATTATTGTTGGAATACATGATCAAGGATTTATTGTCACAAAATAACTTTAGTGGTCTTTCAATATTTTCCAAAATACGCACCGCTGACAAAATTTCACGACCATATTCCATGATTGGATGCCTCATGACAAGCTATAAATTCTGCCGCCATAGTGGAGGAAGCTACAAGTGTCTGTTTGACACTTTTCCATGATATAGCTCCTCCCGCTAACATATAAATGTAGCCCAAGTAGACTTTCGTTGTCTTGACATCCAAAGAAAATCGTAATCGAGTACCCAATGACCTCCAACCGATCGATTTCCGTATGTGAGCATATAATCTTTTATTTTCTCAAGATACCGCGATAACCCTTTTGATCATGATCCAATGATCCATCCTGTGGTTGCTTAAGTATCCGCCTAACATCCCAACAATGTACGCAATATCCGGACGCAGACATACTGAAGCATACATTAGACTCCTACACCAAGCATGGGAATCTTCGCATTTCTGAATTTCAAGGTTACCTTTAGGGCATTGATTGAGACTAAACTTGTCTCCTTTAGAAACAGGGTATCACCGGTCTACAATTTTGCATGCCAAACCTTATGAGTACTTTATTGATATAGCTCTTTTGTGATAACCCAAGTATACCTCGAGAACGATCTCGATGTATCCGATTCCTAATATAAAGAGGCCCCCAAGATCTTTCATCTCAAAATTCTTTGATAGAAATCTCTTGGTTTCGTGCAACAAGCCTATATCATTAGTGGCAAGCAAAATGTCATCCACATACGTAACTTAAAAATATACTTACTCCCATCGAATTTTTGATATACACAATCATCAACAATATTCATCTCAAAACCAAACGAGATAATTATTTGTTGAAACTTGTGGTACCATTGACGAGGAGCTTGCTTGAGTCCATAAATGGATTTCCTTAGTTTACAAACCATATTCTTTGGGTCTCCTAACACAAAGTTTTCTCGGTTGTACCATATAGATCATCTCATCAATGTCTCCATTGAGAAATGCGCCTTAACATCCATTTGATGTAACTCAAGATTGAAATGAGCAACAAGTGCCATGATAGTCCCGAAGAGTCTTTCGATAAAACCGAGAGAAAGTCTCAGATAGTCAATGCCTTCCTTCCGAGTATAGCCTTTAGCTACAAGACGTGCTTTATACTTCTCCACATTACCATTTGCATCCAAATTTGGTTTTAAATATCCATTTACAACCAATTGGTTTTGCACCTTCGGCAATGGAACAAGTTCCCAAACCTTATTGTCTTGCATAGACTTGTACTCCTCATTCATGGCATCAATCCACTTTTGAGAGTTAGAACTTTTCATGGCCTGAAGGAAGTTGATTGGATCATCTTCCATCATTCCATTACTTTCCTCATGTTCTTGAAGAAATACTATATAATCATCCTAATAGCATTTCTCCTTTCTCTCGTGGATCTCCTTAATGGCACCGGTTCTTGAGGTTGTTGAGTTTGTTCTTCTGGAACAGGGAGTTGTTCAATATTGTCTTCTTGAGGTTCCGGATTCATTTCTTGAACAATAACAAGTATAGGTACTTGAATATTGTCAGAAATGACTGTATGGATTGGGATTAAAGCCAATTCCTCCTCAAAGGCAATGTCTCTAACCTTATTTCTCCCCAAACTCAACATCCTCAAAGAATGTTGTCGCTCCCGCCTCAAAAATATTCCCGAGTGTGGGATCATAAAACTTATAGCCCTCGGATCGCTCGTAATACCCATAAAGTAGCCGCTAACTGCTTTGGAGTCCAATTTCTTTTCATTTGGCCTATAAGGCCTTGCCTCACCGACATCCCCAAATATGTAAGTGTTTTAGACTGGCTTTCACCACCCAAAGCTCATAAGGTGTTTTAGCAACCGCTTTACTTGGTACTGTTAAGAATGTAAGCCGCAGCTTTAGTGCTTCTCCCAGAGTGACTCGTAACGAAGAATGAGCAATCATACTTCTTACCATATCCTTAAGAGTCTGTTTAGTCTTTCGGCTACACCATTCATGCTAGGTGATCCCGACATGGTGTATCGTGGGACGATACCGAATTCCTCTAGGTATCTAGCAAATGGTCCCGACGTTGTTCACCGAGCCATCATATCCGCCGTAGTACTCACCATCACGACGATCTAACGGTTTTAATCTTTTATTGAGTTGGTTCTCAACTTCAGCTTTAAAAGATTTGAACACGTCCAAAGACTCGGATTTCTCATGAATGAGATATAGGTACCCATAACGTGAGTAATCGCCTATGAATGATATAAAATATTGTTGACCATTCCAAGATGCCGAGGGAATGGCCCACAAATATCTCAGATGTATCAATTCTAAGACATCCAAGATCTGTTGGCACCTAATCTCTTAACTTTGGTCTGCTTTTCCTTGATACCAATGCAAACATCAAAGTCTCAGAAATCAAGGGATTCCAAAATACCATCGACACAAGACGCCAACTCTACCTTTTGAGATATGACCCAAGCTTGTGCCATAATGATGTCAATTTTTCTTATTTAATTTACGCTTAGTACCATGTGATTCCACATTCAAGGTTTCATTATAAGAAGCAATCAGACAAGCAAATATAGGTTATCAAAAGTACTCAAGAAACCAGTTCCCACAATATTTGAATTTAAAGATAAGCTAGCCCGGTTATTTCCAAATGAACAATAATAACCCGATTTATCCAATAAAGGAATAGAAACTAAATTCGCCTAAAAGACGGGACTACAAAAGTATCTTTCAAATTCAAATAGGAACCGCTCCTAAAAGCAACCTAAAGTGCCCAATTGCTTCCACATCTACCGATTGGCCATCGCCCATAAAGATGTATCTTTCACCATCGCTTTTCAGTAGCTCAGCAACCCCGCATAGAAACACTTATGTGAGTAGTAGAAGCCGAATCTAACCACCAAGTGTTTCTAGGTATCGAGACTAAATTAACCTCGTAATCGCATCAAAGTAAGGAACGCATTCTTTTGACACGCCAGCGTGATATTTGGTCTGATCCTTTGCGTGTCCATTCTTATGACAAAAGAAACAACCCCGATTATCCTTATGTTGTTTCTTTTGAACTGACCCTTAGCAGCCTTCCTTATCATTCTTTTTTCTTGCCCTTATCCTTATGGGCGTAAGCCAATGAGCATTTTTCGCCTTATCTTGCTTCAATCGTCTTCTTCTTGCACACGATGAAATGAGCTCATTCGAGTCCATTTCTCCTTTTGGCGCTTATAACTCGACCTTAAATTGATTAAAGTGTGCGTGAAGAGACAATAACACCAGATGCACCAATAACTCGCCACATAGATCGAAGTTTGCCTTAAGTTTTGAAGCAATATGAGACATTTCCATAATGTACTCCCCGATATTTCCTTTGCCTTTATACTTCATTGAAATCAAGCGAGCTAATAGCTGCTTGTTTCTACCTTATCGCTTTTAGCAAAACGCTTTCAATTTCAAAGAAGGAAATCTTTGGTTTTAGTAATCCCTTCGGATTACATTGCCCCTAAAGGCTTCCTAATGTCGCTTGATGATCATGAGACTCATGCGATTTGAACGCCCCACCTCTCATACTCCTTCTTTGCATCGAGTGCTTTCCTGATGAGAGGTTGAGGTTGTTCGCTCTTAATGCAAGGTCTAGATCTATGCCCAAGAACAATTAAAATGTTCTCTTTCCAAACCTTGAAATTAGTCCCATTTAGCATGGGAATTGAGTTGATGTTAGCGTAAATGGTTGCAGCAGATGCATTAGTGAAATAAAACAAAAGATTTTCACATTAATAGCTGTAATTATTAATCAATAAAATTCAAATAATGACATATCCCCATCCAAGATATCTTGTACAACATTAATATCAAGTCTTTGGACAAGAATATTAACTCTAGTGATATCTTGTTGCAATGATCAAACATCGACAATAACACATGTCAAACAACAAACCCATCTTTGGATTGATTTGTTATCCACATGTAAACCTTATAATTGTCACGGTTTATCATCGCAGAATCGTATCTGATCTAAATAAATATTAATCTTCCTTTGGGCGATTAAATATCTACCGAAAAAGTATACACACAACCATCTAACATCCTTTATGAACAATCTACACAAGAGAGGTTACTTTGGCAACATCTTGCTTCAATTAATCATTTAGAATGAGAGACCAACTTAATTCCTTAGTGTTATAATACTTGAATGAAATAATTGATTAATACTGAAATTTAATTGAGTTTGCCTGAATTGAGCACGAGGCTCGCCTGAGTTAAGCACGAGGCTCACTTGAGTTTGAACTGCGAGGTTCGACTTGAGTTCGAACTGCGAGGTTCGACTTGAGTTCGAACGCGAGGTTCGACTTGAGTTCGAACGCGAGGTTCGACTTGAGTTCGAACGACGAGGTTCGACTTGAGTTCGAACGGCGAGGTTCGACTTGAGTTCGAACGGCGAGGTTCGACTTGAGTTCGAACGCGAGGTTCGACTTGAGTTCGAATCATGAGGTTCGACTTGAGTTCGAATCGCCGCAATCGGTTCACCGAATTGAACCGGTTCACGTAAGCAAACACGAGGTTCGCCAAATATGAGTTTCGCCAAGTGAACACAAGGTTCGACCGATCAACACGAGGTTCGCCAAAGTGCGAGGTTCGCCAAAATGAACTGAGATTCGACCGAATGAACACGAGGTTCGCCAAAATGAACTGAGATTCGACCGAATGAACACGAGGTTCGCCAAAGTGCGAGGTTCGCCAAAATGAACTGAGATTCGACCGAATGAACACGAGGTTCGCCAAAATGAACTGAGATTCGACCGAATGAACACGAGGTTCGCCAAAGTGCGAGGTTCGCCAAAATGAACTGAGATTCGACCGAATGAACACGAGGTTCGCCAAAATGAACTGAGATTCGACCGAATGAACACGAGGTTCGCCAAAATGAACTGAGATTCGACCGAATGAACACGAGGTTCGCCAAAGTGCGAGGTTCGCCAAAGTGCGAGGTTCGCCAAAGTGCGAGGTTCGCCAAAATGAACTGAGATTCGACCGAATGAACACGAGGTTCGCCAAAGTGCGAGGTTCGCCAAAATGAACTGAGATTCGACCGAATGAACACGAGGTTCGCCAAAGTGCGAGGTTCGCCAAAGTGCGAGGTTCGCCAAAATGAACTGAGATTCGACCGAATGAACACGAGGTTCGCCAAAATGAACTGAGATTCGACCGAATGAACACGAGGTTCGCCAAAATGAACTGAGATTCGACCGAATGAACACGAGGTTCGCCAAAATGAACTGAGATTCGACCGAATGAACACGAGGTTCGCCAAAATGAACTGAGATTCGACCGAATGAACACGAGGTTCGCCAAAATGAACTGAGATTCGACCGAATGAACACGAGGTTCGCCAAAATGAACTGAGATTCGACCGAATGAACACGAGGTTCGCCAAATATGAGTTTCGCCAAGTGAACACAAGGTTCGACCGATCGAACACGAGGTTCGCCAAAGCGCGAGGTTCGCCAAAGTGCGAGGTTCGCCAAAGTGCGAGGTTCGCCAAAGTGCGAGGTTCGCCAAAATGAACTGAGATTCGACCGAATGAACACGAGGTTCGCCAAAGTGCGAGGTTCGCCAAACCAACCTCGAACCTCGCCTCAACTACAGAACCCCTTAGGGTTTAGATTCGAACCGCCAAAGCCGCTTAGGCTTTTGAACCCATTAGGTTTATTCGTGATGGCGCCGCCACAAAACCAAATTTTTTTCTTAAAACTCAATCCGGATCCAACCTTATATTAATTTTCTAAAATCATAGAAAATTTAACCAAAAATCAAAAGTTACTGTTCACGATGCAAAAATTTTACTGCTCATCGCTAATTATTTATTTATCGCTCGGATGAACATAAATTACTGCTCATCCGAGATCAAACCTTTACTGCTCATCCAAAAACTTTACCGCTCATTCAAAACTTTACTGCTCATCCAACCCAAAAATCCAAAAAGATTTGATCTTTATTCATAAATCCACCAAAACCATAGAACTCAAAAATCTCTAAGAGTTAATCAAGAGGCTCGATACCACTTGTTAGATCTTTAATAAGACTTGATTACCTCAAAGAGATTGATAAAAACTAAAGCGGAATTATACCCAATTCATGGTTTGGATCTTGAGTGGATTGATGGATCTTCTAATCTTAGGGCTTCTTCTCTTCCTTAAATCTCTTTTAGATGGGGTAAAAGAGATGAGAATTCTTGTGTTAACCCTAGATTAGGGACCATAACCCCATATATATAGGTGTTGCACTTTTACAATTTGGCCCCTCATCAAATTGTAATTACAACCCAGTATCTCGCACATTTAGCTCATGACAATATATAAATACCCGATAACCCAACTTAATTGATCACTTTAGTGGGTTTCCTTAAGTGATAGATTTACACATTAATTTAACATATGTGCCCATAAATAGATTTAATTAGATTTAAATCTAACATCTGTTTCATTTATGAAACTATCTTGTTTGAAGCAATCCAAGTGAGACTGAAAAAATGGCGCCTATCAATTCCTTTTTTTTTCCTTCTTTTTCTTGGCTATAGTGTGGAACACAAAAGAATGCAGGGTGCCGGAGTTTAATTTTCATACCAAAGTTTAATTTTCTAAACATCCAGAAATGAGCAAAAAATAAACTTTGACATAACAAAGTTCATAACAGGTGAAACTTTAAGGTACCAAAGTTTAATAAAAGCCTAAAGATGGTGTTTTCGGAGTACGGATAATGGATTTCATCATTTATATCTTGAATTATTATTTATTTTACTATTATTAGAAAGTTAGCATCTTACTTATCTACTAATTTCATTAAAAAATAATGCAAAATTGATACCAAAGTAGGAGATTAACTAGAATATTGAGCTATCACTCCTACCGTGTATAACTCCAATCTTGTTTCTTAAAATCATGAGCTTGAAATGATAAAATTATCTTCACTCAATATTAAGCAACAAATTCATCAAAACAAAGCAAAACAGATTAAGTAACGATATCAAACAACTTAGATAACTTCATCTAAAATAAAAATAAATAAATAAATTGGACAACAATAATTCTATCGGAAGAAGGAAAACATTTTTCTTTATAGCTTTTAATTTGTCCATTAATAAATTTTTATAAAAGACACTTTTACACTACTCTTCTAGATCTGTGAGCAAGGCTCCTATGAACTTAAGTTCATAATGAATAGTGGCACCAATTTTTCTAACCACTCATCTTGTTTTGGGATTCGTGAAAGATATAAAGCCACTTTAAGATTTGTGCATCACAAATCTCAAGACAAGATGAGTGGATAAAAAAATTGGTGCACCACTATTCATTATGAACTTAAGTTCATAGGAGCCTCGCTCCTAGATCCGAAAGCAACTTATAACAACACCAAGCCTAGTAGTGTTATTTTACACTTTGATGCTAACATTCAGCTGGGGAAAATGAACGAAAATCCTGTAGGGAAAAAATGAAATTCTAGTTAATGGGAAAGGGTTATTTAGATATTAGTGCCTCAAATCTTCAATAATTGTATATTAGTCCATCAAATCTTTTGAATTGCCCTCAATGACCAAAATGCCCTTTAGTTTATATTTTCCCTTAAACATTTTTTTCAAACAGACTAGTATAGTGCACGTGCTTTGCAAGTGAACTTACTTCTTTATATTTTGAATTTTTCTTTGATGGGGAAATTATAAAATAACTTTTATAACAATATAAATTCTTAACGAACATCTAAAATTTTATTTTAATAAATGAATTTATATAATAAAATATATCAGATAAAGAATTGTATGAATATCTATTCTTTCTTATTAAAATCTAATCATGATTTATTCAAACAATTAAACCATATTAAATAATTATTTAATGTTGTCATATATTTTATTATAACAGTATAATTATAATATTATCTACACTATTATTTTAATATTATTTTATAATATTTTGTAATTAATTATTCAATAGTTTAATTGCTTGTTTATTTTAATAAATTATATATATTATTTATTATATTATTCTTAAATAATTAAGAGCCATACTATTACTGATAATTATAATATTATTAAATAATTTGGTTAATAATTTCTTTATAGCTTTTAATTTGTCCATTAATAAATTTTTATAAAAGACACTTTTACACTACTCTTCTAGATCTGTGAGCAAGGCTCCTATGAACTTAAGTTCATAATGAATAGTGGCACCAATTTTTCTAACCACTCATCTTGTTTTGGGATTCGTGAAAGATATAAAGCTCCACTTTAAGATTTGTGCATCACAAATCTCAAGACAAGATGAGTGGATAAAAAAATTGGTGCACCACTATTCATTATGAACTTAAGTTCATAGGAGCCTTGCTCCTAGATCTGAGCAACTTATAACAACACCAAGCCTAGTAGTGTTATTTTACACTTTGATGCTAACATTCAGCTGGGGAAAATGAACGAAAATCCTGTAGGGAAAAAAATGAAATTCTAGTTAATGGGAAAGGGTTATTTAGATATTAGTGCCTCAAATCTTCAATAATTGTATATTAGTCCATCAAATCTTTTGAATTGCCCTCAATGACCAAAATGCCCTTTAGTTTATATTTTCCCTTAAACATTTTTTTCAAACAGACTAGTATAGTGCACGCTTTGCAAGTGAACTTACTTCTTTATATTTTGAATTTTTCTTTGATGGGGAAATTATAAAATAACTTTTATAACAATATAAATTCTTAACTAACATCTAAAATTTTATTTTAATAAATGAATTTATATAATAAAATATATCAGATAAAGAATTGTATGAATATCTATTCTTTCTTATTAAAATCTAATCATGATTTATTCAAACAATTAAACCATATTAAATAATTATTTAATGTTGTCATATATTTTATTATAACAAGATAATTATAATATTATCTACACTATTATTTTAATATTATTTTATAATATTTTGTAATTAATTATTCAATAGTTTAATTGCTTGTTTATTTAATAAATTATATATATTATTTATTATATTATTCTTAAATAATTAAGAGCCATACTATTACTGATAATTATAATATTATTAAATAATTTGGTTAATAATTACTTAATAGTTTATTATATTATTATTAAATAATTTATTTCATAGGGTAATTATTAAATAATCATGTGATTCTTAATTTAAAGAGTGCTATTAAAACAATTATACTATTTATACTAAAATAAGCAATAATTTATAATAATAAAATAATAATGTACTTTATGATTATTTCTTATTTATAAAATAATATAAAATCGTTATTTAATAAAATTATTGTACATAGTTATTGTTATGGTCATAACCACTAATCGTGATTAAAAGCAGAACCGAATGGGCCGAGCCTTTGTTTACCAATGAGGGCCAACACTAACCTCCACACCGGCCGTGGCAGAGCTGCGCTTGTCGACCCGGCCCCGGCCCATTAGACGACTATCGCCATGGCCAGAGCGTAGAGTGCGAGGTCGACTCATCGGCAGCTCTCTCGGACGAGCGTAAAGCGGTGTTAGTCGTCCCTCCGGCACATGGCCCGTTCACGACCTTCTAACAAGTTGCCGACCTCTCCAAACAATGTGGAGCGAATCCAGCCGCCCTTCTACGTACCGGTAACCCCCTTCTCTCACCCTACGTGATTCCTCCACTCAAACGACGGCCACACAGTACTCGAGCCCATCAACATCGCATTAAATGCAGCGGCCTTAATTCCCCATCTCTCACAAGATTTAAGGCACTCGACCCATGCAGCCATGTGAGCCGCCAATCCCATCCCATTAATAGTGAATAGACCACACCAACCCTCAAATTACCCGCAATTTGACACCTGTAAAGGCCAGCCACCCTAGCAGGCGGAGAGATGTTCGGCCAATCATCGGCTCACACGTGGAGGGGGGAGGGCTGACTCACCGGTGGTTCCCAAACTAATGGAAAGACGGAAATACCCCCTCAACCCTAACTATAAAGAGCAATGTGAACAGCTAACATGGTAAGCAATCTTCTCGCAGGAATTCTGCCCATTAAACTATCTCCCACTCTATCGACTTGACCGCTTGGAGGAACCACCGAGATCCCAACTCCGCCTCTTCCGTGTCCTTCTTCTGTTGTAGGAGAATCCTTTGGTGAGTCGTCGTGGGACTTTAGAAGAGAAAGCGGACTCCGCCTCTTAAAAGCTAAACTCATCTCGAGGTTAGTGACTGTGATTATATACATCAACAGCTATAATAATAAAATTATTGTACATAGTTATAATAATTAAATTATTAATAATATAACTATTACTTATTAAATGAATAATTGAGAGGGCATAGTTAATATAACTATTACGTGTTAAAGTAGTAATTGAGCTGCATATTTAATAAGAGTTTATGAGTAATTAGTGAAAATTAATTAATAATAGACATAATTGTGAATTATCAAATGAAGAGGGCAAAAAAGAAATATTCAAAAGTTTTGACGTAACAATCCTCTTTTATTAGTAGTATAGATATAGATATAGACATATATATTATTTGAGAGGTATTTTGATCATGGACCAAATTACAAGAACCTTTAGGCTTGATTTGGCAGAAGGGAAGGTGAGGAGAGGGGAGGGACAAAAATTAGATTTAACTTTGGCATAGAGTTTTTAGAGGGGGAGATAGAGAGAGGGGAGGGGATAGGAGGGAGAAGACACCACAAAATAAACTAAAAAGTTAAACATAATAATCTCTCCAAATTAGAAGGCTTCAAAAGGAGAGTGAAAATGAACTCCTCCACTCCTCCCTCCTCCTCCTCCTCCTCCTCCTCCAACCAAACATAAATACTTAAAAAGGATGTTCATCCCTCCACCTCATTACACCTCCCCTCACCTCACTCTCCCTCCTCAAACCTAAGGGGTTGTTTGTTTCACCTAAAATTAGCATTGGGAATAGGATTCCCATCTGACAGGGGTATTTTTGTAAATAAAGTTTTCTGGTGGCATCCTATTACTATGTTTGGTTCACAAAAAATTTGTAGATAAGAGTTTCTATAAAGTCAAGAAAGATGGGGGGTTTGTAGAAGCCCAAATCATTGGGTTTTGGGCGGAATTGGTGTAAAAAGCTAACACCGGTGTTATGGTCCTGAACGCTAAGTAGCCACTAATCCTTGATTAGAGCAGAAAAATCCATGCATCAAATAAATCAGCATTCTAATCCATTGATTGGAGGTGACCCAGATTCACCTGCCGAGTCGAATAAACGCCTCACACCCTTCATTCAAACCAAGTCATGACGACTCGAAAGGCGATGCTAGCCGGCCTTTTAGCCAACTGCCTTCACGAGCGACTCGAAAGGCGGTACTAGTCGTCCATTCACGGATGACTCGAAAGGCGGTACTAGCCGGCCTTTTAGCCCACTGCCTTCATGAGCGACTCGAAAGGCGCTACTAGTCGTCCCTTCATGAACAAATCAAAAAGCTTTTGTGGACGACGCGAATGGCGGTGTGAGTCGGTCCCTTGGACTCTCGACACCACCCACTCGTCCAATTTGTCCCTCAACCTAAACGACAGTTACATGAAGTTTGGTCCCGATAATACATCAACATTGCATTAAATGCATTGTCAGCACCTTAATTCCTCCATCTCTCACAGTAATTAAGGCACCTCGAACTATTTTGACTGCGGATGTCGCCAATCCCATCTCATTAATGATCCCATTAATGATGAGGGAACAACACTAACTCTTAGATCAGCTTATGCTTGACACTGAAGGCAAGCCAAGATGTACCGCCAATAAAAAATATCTGCCCAGTCGTCGGTCTACACGTGGAGGGAAGGGCTGACTCATTTGCCAGTTTTCTTACCAGATGAAGTGACGAAAATACCCCCTACTATCCATATAAATAAGGAACTGTTCAATGCAACATGTAAGTAATCTAACCCAGTGAATTCCTACTCCATTCACACCCGTATTTTCCACATAAACTAACTTGACCGTTGGAGGGACCACCGGAGATCCCAACTCCGCCCTTCCACAGGTTTTTTCTTCTGGCGTAGGTGAACTTCCAGTTTAATAACATCATCAGATATTTGAAGAGAAGGTGGACTCCACTCAATCAACAACTAATCCTGCAGAGTTTAGTGACTGTGTGATTTCATACGTCAATAACCGGCATATATTTAGGAAAAACATAGGGGAGCTCGTTCCGATTCATCCCCTTTTATGGATTCCACCGCTATAAAACCCTAGAATCCTCCTCCCTCCAATATTTTTGCCTTCTCCCGCTAACTTCATCCCACCTCTACTCTCTGATGTTCACGCCTCACCCACCCTCTCCTATTTTCGACTAGATCTGATGATTTCCCTCTTCGAAATCGCAGAAGTATCACTTTGATTTTGAGCATCAATCTTCGATTTTGAGCTTCGCCTGTCGATCTTTGATCTCCTTAATTGCAGTCGTGCCTTTGCAATCCGAGGTATAATTCAACAATCCTAATTTTTTTAATTCAGATGTGATCATGGATGCTGCTTGTTCTTTACATGATGTGCGAAATTGGTAGAAGAATTTTTAAGATGTGCCTCTAATCTGTTAGTAAATTATGTGTTGCCGCTCAGTTTGGGGTTTTTCTGAAATGTTTGGGGTTTTGTTGATACACCCCAAATTCGTGAAAGTTAACAAACTTTTGAATATCAAGACTTAGGGTGTGTTTGATAAGTTTGAAAATAATGTAGACTAGATTTGATCTAGCACCACAATAAATTTGACTAATTGTTTTAAAAATAAATTTGCTAAATTTTGGCCAATTTATGTTGATTTTGTAGCTTCAAGTGGATAGCTAAACTAACTAATTTATGAAAAAATTCCCAATGGCAAATTGTTAGAAATTTCAAATTAATTACCTTATGTTCTGTTGAAATTCTTTATAAATTCTGATGTGATCATGGATGCACTTCGATCTTTACATGAATAAAATTGTTTGAAATGCATGTTGTTAATGATATTTAGATTTTTCATGTATATTATAAATGCGATGAAATTATAATTGTTCGATGGTAGATATTTAATAATAGCTTTACGGTTTCAATATATGAATTAGTTATTCAATTATAGTTATGTCTTGAATAAGTGGAAAATTTAACTTCTTACCTAATATTAATTTTACAATAAATATAGATGGATAGCGAGAGGAAGAACAATTAAAGAGGATGTGCTAATACAACTATTTCTTCCATGGATAATAACTTATCTTCGAGAATGCGCTAAGCACAAGACAATTTCTAGTTGGCCAAGGGAAGAAAAGATGAAAAAATATATTGCGAGATGCTCACTTCAAACGGTATTGGAAGGCTATAGTGATAGTTATCGGTCTTATATTAGAATGAGACCAAGGGCCTTTTTAAAACTTGCAAAAATAATGTGAGAGAATGGTTTATTAAAGGATACAAGACATGTGCAAGTCGAAGAATAACTCGCTATGTTCCTAAGTATAGTGGGTCATAAAACTAAAAATAGAGTAATAAGGACTGAGTTTATAAGATCGGGAGAAATAGTCAGTAGGTATTTTAATAAAGTCCTACAAGCAATGAATGGGTTACGTGATTGCTACATGAAGCAAGCTCCTAATGAAGTTCCTCCAGAGATTACAAACAATCCAAACTATTTTCCTTACTTCAAGGTAAAAAAAATTTCTCCACCTTAAAATCTCAATTAAATAATTAGGACTCCTACTTTGTTGTTTATTTGTGAGCTCCTCATCAGTGTTGTGTGTTTGAATTTGATGGAGCTTTCTGCTCTTTGTTGGGTTTTTATTGGTTCTCTGCTGCTGCTATCTTTGCTTTTGTTTATATATCCATTGTGAGCTGCAGCTTTTTGGGTTTTGGTTGGTTCTCTGCTGCTGCTTTCTGTTCAATTGTGAACTGTAGCTTAGTTATATGGGTGTTTTAAATGCTGGATCTTTGTTTTAGATGATATTTGGCAATGATGATGGTCTTTTTACTGAGAATGCAATCTAACTTACAGTGTTTATGTTCAGATGAGGCAATCTGTGATGAGAATGCAACCTACATTGAAACGATAATGTTTAGGTGAGGCAATCCATCATTAGAATGCAATCTATAATAAACCTGTAAGTTATAGGTGAGGCAATCAATTTCGACAAATGGCCTATTTCTGAGCCATACAATATCACTGAAATTGTATTGATAGTTTCCTTTATACTCAATTTTAATTTTTTCCATTACAACATCAATAGTTTTTGCAAGTACATGACATAAGGTTTACAATAATTAAAATAATACAAAATATCACTACTAAAATTGCAGATATTTTCCAAGTTAAGAGTTGTTTTTCAACAAGTTTCAAATCTTTCTTCAACCTCTTCGATTTAAAAAAAAATTTATCTCCAAACTTATTTTCTTTGACAAATTGGTTTCCTTTGGTTGCTTATTTCTCCTCCTTCATGAGCCCATTCAAAAAAATTGCATTGTTTATTTGGGTATTTTGCACACCCCTAATAATACCTCCCTTTATTTTTCCAATACTTGCACATTTTCGTGGGTGTTTGGAGATTGCAATCGCACCAAACTTCATATTTTTGAGGGCATTCTTTTGATATCATATTGAAGGAGGAGATGAAACTTGCAAACAATGAGAATTTGATATAATGGCAAGAATGAGGGATGCATTTGCACCATGAGGGTTCAATCCACATTTATAAGCCCCAAGGCCTTTGAACTAGCCGTTTGCCTATTGATTTTTTCGGTTGGTAATTTTGGCAAACGGGTAAGATTATCCCAACTCAAGTTTTGTGCAAATTTTATCCACTAGTGAGTGGTAAGGGTATGTTTGTTTCACCCTTTTTATAGATTAGGAATAGGATTTGGATCTGACAGGGGTAAAACTATAAATAATAAATTCCAATTGTATCCTAATACTAAGTTTGGTTCAAGAAAATTTTATAGATATGAATATCTATAAAGTTGATACAGTTAGGTTTTTTTGTAGAAAACGAAATCGGAGGGGTTGTGCTGGATTTGGGTTAGAAAGGTAACAAAAGGCATTATTTACGAATAAAATATAAAATGTCGGCTCCCATTCTCTCTTCTTAGGAATCCGCCGCCGTGAAAACACTAGAATCATCTTCCCTCTCTCCCGCTAAAAATTCCTCCCGCCTCGTTTTTCCAGACGCTTCATCCAAACCCATAAAACCATAGATCTGCAGCTTTCCCTATTCAAAATCACCCAGGGATCCGACGTTCCTTTTTTTTTATTTTTGATTTTGCGAATCAAATTTTTGGTTTAATTTTAGAATTTGGGATTCGATTTTCATCTTCGATATTTCGTTTCTGATTTGTGGTCAGATTTCTGGCCGGAACAGCTACTTTGTGTTTCGATTTCGACGTTCGTTCTTCGAATTTGAGTTTCGGTCCCGAGCTTGGATTTTGATCTTCCTTTGGGAGGTTAGGTTTTTAGCTTGTTCTTGGATCCGTGCCTTTGCAAGCTGAGGTATAATTCTAAAATCTTAAATTTTTTTTTTGCGATCATGGATGCTACTACTCTTTACATGATTTTTTACAAAAAGTTAATTTCACCGAAAGCTTGTGCTTGAACTGCCATCTTTAATTACATCCGCTCATATTTTTTCAAGTTGTGATCATGGTTGCTAGTGTTATCGCGTTTGGGATTTTGTTGGTTTTGTTAGTTTCGTTGAGACTTTGATGGAACTTGAGGTCCTCCTTGTTTGGTTTTGTTAGTTTCAGCTTTGATGGAGCTTGTGGAGCTCCTTGTGTGGTGTTTCTTTTGGTAATTTTAGACTATTTATTGCATGAAAATATCTTTCTTGTAGAGATTTATTGGTGAACTTCTAGTTCAATTTGGTGTTTCATTAAATGATTTATTCAAATTGCTTCCATACTTTATATGCTATAATACTTCATAGCAATTTGTGTACATTGTTTCCTAGTTAATAAACATGAAAACATCTCAAAAATTAAGTTATTAACGTATATTAATTTTACAATGGATGTAGATGGATAACATATGAAGAACAATTAAAGAGGATGTGTGCTAATGCTTGTGTTGCTTCTGTGGTCACGATAATAACTTGTATGATGAGAATGCGTGCTAGGCGCAAGACAATTTCTAGCTATACGGGGGAAGAAAAGATCAAAAAAATTTATTGCAGAGAGCCTCACTTCAAGCATGTATTGGAAGGTTATGGTGATAGTTGTCGGTCTTATATTAGAATGAGACCAAGGGCCTTTTTTAGACTTGCAGAAATAATGAAAACAAATGGTTTATTAAAGGATACAAGACATGTTCAAGTTAAAGAACAACTCGCTATGTTCCTAAGTATAGTGGGTCACAAAACTAAAAATAGAATAGTAAGGACTGAGTTTATAAGATCAGGAGAAACAGTTAGTAGATATTTCAATAAAGTCCTACAAGCAATGAATAAGTTACGTGATCGCTACTTGAAGCAAGCTTGCAATGAAGTTCCCGCGGAGATTGCAAACAATCCAAACTATTTACCCTACTTTAAGGTAAAAATAATTTCTACACATTAAAATTTTATATAAATAAATAAATATACTATTGAATATTTTACAATGTATTATTTTTTATAGGATTGCATTGGTATGATAGATGACACACCGTTGGCCGGTGTTACATTAACCTAGTTACACGTTTTAGAGGGCACAAAGGTGTCGCACAGAACGTCTTAGCAGCTTGGACCCCCAATAAATTATTCACCTATGTTCTAGCTGGGTGGGAGGGAGCAGCAAATGACTTTAGGATATTACAAGATGCTTTGACGAGACCCCAGCCTCACGAACTGAGAGTTTATGATGGTATTACTTCTTTCTTATTCATAGTTTGAATAATAACTTAAATACTTGTTTTAAGTTAAGATCATAAGATACCATTGTATTTAATGTAGCTAAATATTACCTATGAGACGCTGGATACACCACCATGCCCGGCTTCATATCCCCATATCGTGGTGTACGATATCATTTAAAAGAACACACTGGTAGGACACCAAATAATAGAAAAGAGTTGTTTAATTTAAGGCATTCATCTTTAAGCTCAAAAATCGAATGCACATTTGGTATATTGAAGAACCGGTTTAAAAGTCTCTCGGCAAAGCCTAATTATCCATTTCCCACTCAAGTGGATATTGTTTTAGCGTGTACAGTGTTGCACAATTTTATTGCATTAGAAGATCCGGATGATGATATTTTAAATGAGAATGTAGAAATTGATAACGATAATGGGGAAGTGACAAATGAAGACGATTCAAATGTAGTGGATGTTTGGGTCGAAAGCTGGGTTCTTTGCAGTTTCCATTACAAAACGTTTTGAAGATGAAAACAAACGAAAGATTACACGTGTAACTCTCAATTACAAAGAAAATTGTCACGCTCTCTTACAAACTCAAACAGAAGACGCTACACGCGTAGATCTCCTGCTTGTGTGGGTACTTTGCTTGTGCCGGGGACACGTCGTCCGTGGACCATCGAGCAACGATCGTCGGATTGACAGGGTTGAGTTGATGCTTCGCAAAGGAAACAAGAACTTAAGCAAATATCTTAGCAAGGTAAGATATCTACTCTTCCCAAGAATAAGTCTAAGCTTAAACTCGAGGGATTTCCACATGGATGATGTTCTTGAACTCTTGAAGCTTGAAATCTCCTCCTCAAATCTCTAACTCAAGATCTGGGATGTGCAAAAGCTCTATTCTCCGATTTCTGATGCTCTCTCAATCTCCAAAAATCTGATCCCCCACCCAAGTGGACGTAGGGGGGTATTTATAACCTTTGGGAGGTGTCACCACTGAAAAGAACACGAGTCGTCAAGTGTCTAAAATCAGTGGGCCGACAGTTGTTGACACAAGACCGAATCGTCACAAGATGCCGGGCGCCGACAAGTGTTGATCGCCAGCGCCCAAGAGGAGATGTCTCCCGCTGTTGTAACGGCTTTCCCCCATTTTAGGCACGATTAAATAACCTAATTTCACGCTTAGTGGGCATATTTTCAGCGTATAACCGCCCACTAACGTAATAACGCCTCTTTATGCTGAAAAGTCAAGTGGGCCCCCACAAGCATTAATTTGAACGCTTCAAGAGCATGTACCAGACATTCTTGGTGTCTCACCTTTGGCGCGGCACAAGTAAGTGTCTCGCCAAAGGCGAGACACAATAAGGTGTCGCGCCAATAGCGCGACACAAGAGAGTGTCTCACCAAAGGCGAGACACAATAATGTGTCGCGCCAATAGCGTGACACAAGAGAGTGTCTCTCCAAAGGCGAGACACAATAAGGTGTCGTGCCAATAGCGCAACACAAGAAAGTGTCTCGGGCATTAGTTTCACCTTGTAATTGACTTCCTGAATCTTTAATGACGTCGTCCTTCGATCTTCTCATAATTAAGTCATATTTTGGGTCCTTCAGCAATTTTTGATGCCTACAGATACCCCTCCAAAGTTTTCAGACTTCTCTGTATTTTGTCGAGGGGTCTGGAATACTTTAGATAAAATACACCTTGCTTCTGTTCAACGTTGAACTTTATAGAAGAGGCCTACATTTTGCTTCAGTTTTTGAACCCTAGCTACACGACGTCGCTGACCATATTTTAGGATCAATAGCTGTTGCATTTGTATTTGGATTGGTTGAAATGACGAAGTCGAATTTGAACTGATCATCTTCATCTTGAAAGTCACCACTTGGGTCGTAATTGAGTGCCTCGAGAATCATGTTGTCTCATCACAGTGGGGGATGGCGGATGATTCTTCTTCAGCAACGAGAATTTAGAGAGGAAGCGCCGTCCGCTTCATCAACACGCGGAGGATAATCGCTGAGTCCCGAGTTACCGAGACAGCTTTGGTCTCTTCGCAGCGGCACCGGTGTGTTGCGCCAAGAGGGCGGCGCTGGCGCTATGGCTGTCGCGCTTGAAAGCGCGGCAGCTATGACTGCCGCCTTAGTATTGCGCGACAGCTTATGATCGCCAGGCCGAGGGGGCCGACAAGACCGCCTCTATAAGAGCCAACACTTCGGTCTTTTTCAACACTTTTAGCTCCTCTTGGAATTCAAAACCCTTCCAAAACTCCTCCTTCTTCTCTGTAAAAGCCTCAAGATCATTTCCTCAAGCCGCAAATCTTCCTCTTTGCTCAAAACCCATTTTAAATCTAGGGTTTCACTCGGTTTTCTTGAATTTGACCGATTCTTGATCGGTTTCTTCACAAAATCGAATATCTTCGATTGTCCATCGATCCAAGCTCCTCAAGAAAACCCTAGCCTCCTTGAGTCTTATTGCCTTGAGTTCCATCAAAACCCGACTTTTCTTCCTTGTTTAAGCTAAAAAGTTCAACTTTCATCATGTCTCCCAAGAGATCTCGTGTCCCCAAGGGTAGATCTGTCCCCCAGACCTTTGAAGCTGAAGAACCCAATCTCTCGTCGTTTGGGGGTAAGTTCTTTTTGGTGTATGCACATATTACTCGTTGAAAAGTGGGATTTTTATGTGAGATCCCTGTTTGCTCTCCTTTGCGAGGCATTCGGGAAGAGTCGAGGTCCTCCTTCGTGAGGATCTGGACTTAAACGAGTGCTTTGCATTGTCAAAACGCTCGTAAAAATCGAAAGTATGAGATTCTTCTGCCGCGAAGGCTACGTTAGGGGCTATTCGCCACTTGGCAGATAGCTTGAGTGTTCGCCGCGGTGACAGTTTGATCGTTCATCGCTGGCGCAGACAGCTTTGAACCGCCTCGGCCGGGCAAGATATTTTACTCGCCTCGTACCGGCGCGACAGCTTTAGGCCGCTCGGCCGTCAGCGAGACAGTTTCCTCATATTTTGATTTTAGCTAAGTGTTCTTCACACCTAGTATTGCTCTCTGGGTTTATTCCAACGTATCTTTCTGTGTTTTGCAATTGAGTTTCCCCCTACGACATTTGCTGCTCACGAGTCGAGTGGACTACATAGCACCGTGTTTTCCTCCTCTCGTGAGGCGCCATTATTGACTGATATCCCCCTCCTCGGCCCAAGTGCTTCTCCAGAATTATTGGAATTGCTGAAACATGGGGAGCGTCGTGATTTGCGGAGCCTGATGACTGATGCTCCACGTATAAAGAGTGCTGGATTCACTGAAATTATGAGGAAGTCCAGTTACTTGTTCGGGACTCGCGCACTTAAGTCCTATCCTCCCACACCGAAGTCTCCCGGTCAGATGAAGGAAGGCGGTCATCTACGCCTACCTTCTTTCCCTCGCCATTACTCGCTGGTGCACTTGCTAACTTATCAATCGAGAGGAATATGTCTTGGAGGTTGATCGAGGATCGAACGTACATTGTGGGTATGTTAGCCAAGGTGCTACCCTGTGCTCTAGCGATAGGGATTACATAATGGGCTTTACCCGAATCACCGGCCAAGATAGTCCGCCACAATGAACCGATGGTCAAAGTCGACACAAGGAAGAATCGCTTGGCCCGAATAGGAAGGGAGTTGCCGCCCAAAAAGCCTCATCGATGTTTTGGTTGGGTCCACTCTACCGGCGATCGATGGTGGACGCGATGACTAAGTATGTCCTCTACGGCGGAGCCGTGAGCTTCGTGCTAATGGCTTATATATCCCCATCCAAGCGAGTATGTACGGCTTCCTATCACGTGAATCACTTCCTCGCGCTTCTAGAGATCTACAACCCGGACACCAATACCTTCTTGACAAGGAACGGGGAGTTGGGCTTGCCACTCCATGAGATGATGAAGATATCTGGCCTGCCAATGGGTGACGCGCCGTACCAAGAGTATTTCCCTACCAACCGTCAGCTGAAGCAAATGAAGGAGAATTCCTCCGCGAGTTACGAGATTTTGTGGGATTTGACCTGCCATTACCAGACGGCGATAGCGTCAGCTGATGTGAGGGCTAGGAAAAGTCCGCAGGTCAGCTTGAAACAGTTCGCCGACTATCTATTCAGGAATCTGGAAGGCAATGATGATGTGAGCGAACTGGATCCTCTGACTCCTTCTATCATCAACAAGCTGATCGAAAAGACAAAGGCTCAGTCTTTTACTATCCTATTTGCTGAGGGTAAAATTCCCAAGGGCACCAAGTTTGAGACTTTCTTGTGGCAAGCGCAGAAGCAGATCAAGCCACAAACTCTTTTGGTGGGCTACTTGGCAATTTGGTTGAAGAAATACGTGGTTCCGCATCAATCCTCAGATGCCATGCCTCTGGAAGTACTCTTCCCAGCCGTTGAGCTAGTCGTCGGTCGTCGACTTTCTCTCCTCCCGGCGATGGTGGCAGACATACATTGTGGGCTTCGACGCGTAGTCACTGGCTTCATCCAGAAGGGAAAAGGGTCCTCCAACGAGATCCCAGCTGTAAATGTGGAGCTACCATATACCTATTTGATGGCTTGGCTGGTGCTCCATCGCCCGGACTTAATGACAGCGCCCGAGACAGTTGACCCTGAACTTCCTCTGCTGCAAACTTTGGAGAACTGCAAGTGGGAAGCTAGGCAATGGCCAGAGGTAACTCGCCAATTCAAAATCTCCAAGTGTTGGGAATTTTTCAAGTGTTTCCCACACTTTTCGGGTCATTATGATGAAGTACTCGTGGATGCGGCTGAACCCAATGGGAGTAGGACCATATTGGACCTTGGGTATTTCCGGTGGTTGATAAACATTTGGCCCGGCTACCTCATCTTTCGAGTCAAGAATTCTTGCGACATCGAGCCTTATTTTCCATGCCGATTCTCTCGCCAATTCACACGACCAAATTTATGTCGAACTGAACGGGATGAAGACTCCACGAGGTCTCTATCGATGCAGGCGCCGGTCATCGAATATTAGCGCCGCACTAATGCCAAGTTCGGCCTCCACCTTTCTGAGCCTAAGCTTCGTGATGACTTTCTTATATTGCAAGTGGTTTATTATGCTAACGCCCCACTTCCGTGATTTCGGTTGAAGCGAGCGTGGAAGAGAGTCTCAGATCATCTGGTGCCTTTCTTCAGCGAAGCTCAACCATCGCTAAAGTCTAAAGGCAAGAAGAAGGCTATTCGAGAGGAGAGCGAGGAAGAAGATTTTAACGACACGATCCGAACTTCCAAGAGGAAGAAGAAGAGACTGCTTCGTCCTGGCGTGGGTCCTGGATACGAGTGAAGTAGTAATACCTCCTCCTCGCCGCTTCTCCAACTCGACGGGATGCACCAACCGCCTCTCCTCGTCCCATCTCCTCCTAGGGCGCCCTCTGTGGAAACGCCTCGCAAGAAGGTCGTTCTCACCTATCCCCACAAAATGACTGTGGAGACAGGGAAGAGGAAGAAGAGGAAGAGGAGGCTTCCGATCTCATTCTCCCAAGAGGGCTCAGACATCGACGACTATTCCCACCTCCACTTCTATTGCCGAGCTGATGCACGAAGAAGGTCGCATATAGGCCTCGGCGCCCAAGATCTCCGACTCCTGAAGTAGTAGGCACTGACTTCCCAATTGGAGGAGAAGGTAGAATTTTTGTTAACTTGAGCTTTATGATTTCGCCTCCATCGATACTTATTATTTATCTTCTTTTTCATCCTTTCTACAGAACGTTCTGAAGAAGGTGAAATTCCGGCTGAGCCTTCCCATTCGCCAGCATTCGTCTATGCAGATCCCGGCTTCACAATGCAAGTACAGGAAGCTATGGATGAGGGCGCCCCGGATATTGTCATCGGCGCAGATGTTGACATCCCTCATATTCTAGAGACTGTCGTCACAGGCACGAATACCTCCTCTGGATGGCAACTCAAGGAGTTGAGAGAATCTGACTTTGTTCCTCCTGCGCTTCATATTCTTTTAGAAAAACTTCAAGAAATGGGCACAAGTGTTAGCCAAGCAGAGTCTACTCTCGGTATGAAGTTGGAACTCTACTTTGTTCCCCCTTCTTTGTATTAAAGAGCTAACATGTTGTAGCTGCAGTGATGGAGGAGCAAGCCGAGGGAGAGGCTGCTTCGTGCTGATGCTCGATAAGTCTATCGAACCCACTGAATCGTTTCTGTGATATACATATATTATTACGATTCTAACATATGTAAATATATGCAAACTAACACCCGAGTGTATTGTTGATGTCATAGCTGGCCGAGGCAAACAGAGCTCCAAGACATGAAGAGGGTTTCAAGGAGTCATCTGAACAAAGCCTAGCTCAGATGATCTCTTTCTCTGAGTTCGACCAAAATCTAATTTCTGAGATGTTATCGGAACATACTCAGAGAGAATCTATTGTAGAGGCTAACTCTTTTGCCGGTAGATGTCCTCTCATTCAGATCTTCTCAACCTTCTAGCCGATAGTTGATATTTGATGGTATTTTCACCTACAGGCCCCGTTAATACTATTATAGAGCAAGCTCCGGGGGTTCCGCACTTGGAGACTCAACCTCTCATCCTCCCAACTGAGTCCATCATCGTCTCGACTCTAGCTGAGAGTTCTCTTGTTCAACCTGGACCACCGGCTACTCCAGTTGAACCTGAATCAACTCCGGTGGTTCCCGAGGCTATATCGGCGAGCGTGGGGGAGACAACGCCAGCTGGAGGATCTTCTAGCCACATTGGTATATCTCCTAATCTTGAGAGTTTCAGGATTTAAGGTCTTCAGAAACTTACACTTCCTCTTTCACAGCAGCTCCTTCCGTATTGTTCGACACAATTAGAGCTTTGATGGCGGATGAAGACCCGGAGAAGATGGTCATCAGTGCAGAGCTTGAGGGTTTCACGTTCCTTCTCAATAAATTGATTGAAAAGGTCGTGAATAAAGGTTCTTCCTTCAGCTCTGCAAAACGGCTTCTCGATCGGCATGTGAATATCATAAGAGAAGAGGGTTTTCCTGACTTGGCTAACTCTATCGCAGAAGATCTGGTTCAGTTAGAACAGGAACTGGGTGAACTTCAGAGACTTCGGTCCGGGGGTACTTCCTCTTATATCTCTTCTCGAGTTGAGTCTATCATGCAGCTGGAAGCGCCGCCGCATGAGGAAGAACCGCCAGCGCCCCGTCCGCACACCTAAGGGCAAGCTTGACTATACGGATGAGACCAATGCCGACTTGGTCCGCCTCCGAGACGACGACTCGAGATCGCTTCCTCAAGAAAGTTTCCTAAAACGCCAAGAGCGCGTGTTTCCTCAAGATTGATCTAGCTAGTTCGCATAAGACTCGCTCTAAATTGGCGAGCAATTGAAGGCATCTCGATGAAAGGTCCGCCGAATCGATCAAAAGATCATTCAAATTTCTAACTCTTAACGATGCTTCTAGAGTCCTCCTCGAGAAGGAATTAGAACAAGAATACCAGTCGAGCTCTGAGTCGGAAGAACAGATCCGCCACAATTCTCCCTATAGACACTTTTGATTTTGTTTAGTCGACAATGTATTTTATATCCCATCATTTATGAAATAAAATTTACTTTTATTAGACTTTCATTCGTTCTTTATTACGCTTTGAGCGAATGGATATAATCTCAATAGGATTTTGGCAAATCCTCACCATCAACGGATTTGATATGCCTTTACCAACTACCGCTTGAGTTGGGCTAGCATGTAGATTGTTTAAGTCCGCTCTACATATAACGCTGTGCTAAAAGAGTGAATTCTCTTAGACTTTGTGCTACTTATATTGAACACGTAGTTTGATCAATTATCGGAATTGATTACCCTAAAGATGTGTTAGATGCGTGCTTATCTCTCGGTAAGAGATAGAGATAATATCTCTATGCATGAAGGCATAGTTTAGGTGTCATTAGGTAATGACATCTATGCTACGCATATTGAATACATAGGCTTGATCAATTATCACTGAACCGACACCGACGGCGCAGTGTTAGACGCGACTTATTTCGATTTAAGGACAGAATAACACCTACTACGCATAAATAGGTGTAGATTTAATAGATCATTAAGTCAAGATGAGACCGCTATGTATTGAATACATAGACTTTGTTTGCCACGATATTGAATACGTGGACTTGATCGCTATCACGAACCCATTACCCTAAGAAGCAGTTGTATTAATCCACTTATTCCTCGATTTAAGGACATGAATAACACCTACTATGCATAAATAGGCGAGATTTAACAAATCATTAAGTCAAGAATGAGACCGGCTATATATTGAATACATAGACTTTATTCGCCACCATATTGAATACGCGGAGTTGATCGCTATCACGAACCGATTACCCTACGGTGTTAGACGCGACTTATTTCGATTTAAGGACAGAATAACACCTACTACGCATAAATAGGTGTAGATTTAATAGATCATTAAGTCAAGATGAGACCGCTATGTATTGAATACATAGACTTTGTTTGCCACGATATTGAATACGTGGACTTGATCAGCTATCACGAACCGATTACCCTACGGTGTTAGACGCGACTTATTTCGATTTAAGGACATGAATAACACCTACTATGCATAAATAGGCGAGATTTAACAAATCATTAAGTCAAGAATGAGACCGGCTATATATTGAATACATAGACTTTATTCGCCACCATATTGAATACGCGGAGTTGATCGCTATCACGGAACCGATTACCCGGCGCGTGTTAGACGACTTATTTCTCGATTTAAGGACATGAATAACACCTACTACGCATAAATAGGTGTAGATTTAATAGATCATTAAGTCAAGAATGAGACCGCCATGTATTGAATACATAGACTTTATTCGCCACGATATTGAATACGCGGAGTTGATCGCTATCAATGAACCGATTATCTCTACGGCCAAGGTGTTAGACGCGACTTATTTCGATTTAAGGACATGAATAACACCTACTACGCATAAATAGGTGTAGATTTAATAGATCATTAAGTCAGTAATGAGACCGGCCATGTATTGAATACGTAGACTTTATTTGTCGTTTTTGTTGTCTTCTCTTGGGGCAAAGATGAACCCGTTGTGTCTTCTCTTGGGGCAAAGACGAACCCGTTGTGTCTTCTCTTGGGGTAAAGACGAACCCGTTACTGGAGTAGAGTTCTCATTCATAAAGGAAATCGAGAACAGATTTTGATTTTATTGGTGGCCTCAACTGTTAGGAATTTTGGCCAAGTGGGAGTGGAAATTTGAAATGACCCTAACTGTTCAAAAGTTTGGTCAAGTGGGAGTAATGATAAAGACATTTTGATTTTGGTCCTAACTGTTCGAAGGTTGGACCAAATGGGAGTTTAGTGAATATGATTATTCCAAGGTCTGATCATCTAAAACTGTAGGAACGGGTTATCCTGAGTATATTAGGGGTAATATTTCTTCAGGAACTTCCCGTTGATTGGCATCATTAACTTGTCGCCGTCTTGAGTGATCAGGCGATATGCTCCATTTGAGTAGCCTAGATCGATTACGAACGGTCCTTCCCATTTGGGCTGAAATTTGTCTTTCTTCTTGGAATTAAGGATCATTGGTCACCGGACGGCGAGCACCAAGTCTCCTTCCTTGAAAACCCGATGCCGGACATTTTTATTAAAGGCTTTGGAAATTCTTGTCTGGTATAACTCAATTTGCTGTTGAGCTTCTAAGCGTTTTTCATCTAACATCTCAAGCTCTTCGAGACGCTTCGATGTTGTCATCCGCCATTCTCGCCGCAAGTGCTTACACGGGGACGGATTTATATTTCCAACAGCAGACGGCTTCACATCCGTGATACCAAGGAATACGGGCCCCTGGCTGTGTTCTGATCGTGGTGCGATAAGCCCAAAGAGCGCCACCGAGCTTGTCGCCCCAATCTCGCTTATTGGTCCTCACTAGCTTCGCCAAGATCTTGGTGATGGTCTTATTAAAGGCTTCGGCTAAACCATTTGCAGTGGGATTATACGCTGTAGATGAACATCTGGATTCTCGAAGCTTGCCGCAGACCGACAAAGACGCTTGTTGATAAATGGGGCCGCTTGTCATGCACAATTGCCTCGTGACACCATATCGATTGATGATGTGATGTTTGATGAACTTGATGACATTACTTGCTTTGACTTCTTTGAGCGGAATTGCTTCAGCCCATTTGGAGAAGTAATCGGTGATTGCTAAAATAAAGCGGTCACCTTTTGCCGACGGGGGGAAGATGGGTCCTACCACATCCATTCCCCAGGTTTCAAATGGCCAAGAAGTAGCTGACGGATGTAGATCTTCTGGCGGCTGATGTCTGTAGTTAGCATGTATTTGGCACGCGTGACACCGTCTCGCGTATTCAACTGCATCTTTGATCATGGTTGGCCAGTAATAGCCCAATCTTCTCAGCCATCTCCTAGTTTAGGACCCCGGCCGATGAGCACCGCGAATACCATCATGCTCTTTGAGGGCTTCCTCCGCTTCTCGCTTGAAAGACATCTGAGTAGCAACCCATCGCACGCATTCGACCATAGAGCCGCTTGGGACGCCGCTATAGTAAAATCTCTGCGTCTTCTTCTGACCGATTCTCTTTTTCACATCTTCCGTAGAATATCGTAAGACGTAATCTATGATGGAAAGCACCAATCTCGGCTCGAAGTCTGGTTAGAGTGGCATCGCTTCCTTGATGTCCACAAGATTCCTATAAAGAGCTGATGCGCCCTCACGTTGATGAACCGCCTGCTTCGTTGCGCCAACAAAACAGCTTAACGCCACCAACAAGATCTCGCGATAGGCTTCTAGAGACACGTGATATATTCGATGAAGAAACTTTCAAATGATTCCGCCATCTCTATTGACGCTTCATGATATGGGACCAACCGATTTCGACTTCAGAGTCTCCGCTGATTCTGTCTCGACCATGAGTCAGAGTCTCCGGCTTCGAGATATTCGACTTCAGCCTCTTTGGCAAAACCGAGCCCAATAAGTAGCTGCTGTATTCAGCCACATTATTAGAGCACGGTTTGGCCAAATAATAAGCCCGGAGGCATCACATGCTTTTCTCGAAAACTAAGACTACTCCGCCCCAGAAATCTTAGAACATCCAGAGCACTTGCCACATTATTGCGCCGAGAAGCGCCATCAAAATATAATTGCCACACGCTGTGGGAAGTGTGGTTGACCTCAGAGGTTTCACGTAAATCTTCATGCAAGTAGCTTTGTCCTTGCTGGGTCGGACTGCTAGAAGATCACATATTGCATGTCCCTTCACCGACTTCTGCTGCTTAAAGTGAATGTCGTATTGTGAAAGGAGTAATGCCCATCTTGCTAATCGCCAGTTCAAAGAGGCCGGTTGCGTCATAAATATTCGAATCGGGTTAATATCCGAGATGACATGTATCGTCTGTCCAACCAAGTAATGGCGCATTTTCTGGACCGGAAACACCAAGGCCAGGCATTCCTTTTCAATATCTGGATATCGAGACTTGGCACCCACCATCGTCTGACTCAGATAATAGATTGCATGTTCGTGACCGTTATCATCATCCTGTGCCAACAATGCACTTAATAATTGGTTGGTCGCTCTGATATAAATCAAGAACAGCTTCCCTGATTTCGGTGCAACGAGAACAGGAGGGTTTGATAAATATGCTTTGATATCATCAAAAGCCTTTTGGCAAGCATCGTCCCATACGAATGAGACGCCCTTTTTTGTAAGCTTGGAGAACGGTAGACATTTGCCTGCAAGGTTTGAAATGAACCGTCTAATATAAGCCAATCTTCCTTGCAATCCCCTGAGTTCTTTGAGGTTATTCGGGGGCTGTAATTCATTGATTGCCTTTACTTTGTCAGGATCAATATGGATTCCCTTTGATGTAACGATGAAACCAAGAAATTTACCACTGGCCATTCCTAGGAAGGATTTAGTTAGATTCATCTTCAATTGATGACTCCGCATGAGGTCAAATACTATTTTGAGATCTTTGATGTGATCACTTTTGTTGCGGCTTTTTACCACTAAGTCATCGACATAACACTCGACGGTCTTTCGGAGATGCTCTTGAAGATCTTCGCCATCGCCGTTAATCGTGCAGCCATGCTTCTTCAAGCCGAAGGGCATGACAGTGTAGCAAAAGATGCCTAGAGGCGTCCGAAATGAGGTGTGCTTCTCATAGTCAGGATGCATCTTGATTTGATTGTATCCAGAGAATCCATCCATATACGACATTCTTTCAAACCTACAAGTGTTGTCTATAATGACATCTATGATGGGTAGTGGAAAATCATCCTTTGGGCATGCAAGGTTCAGATCTCTGAAGTCAATGCAGATTCTAATTGTCCCATTCTTTTTTAGAGCAGGGATAATATTTGCCACCCAATCTGGATGTTGTTCTTCTCTGATGAAGCCCGATTGTATAAGTTTCTTTACTTCAGCTACAATTGCTTCCATAATTTGTGGACGAAACCGTCGCTGTTGTTGTTTTACGGGTTTGGCTTCCGATTTAATATTAAGACGGTGTACTGCCACATCTGGGTCGAGTCCTGGCATATCTTCATAATTCCAAGCGAAAACATCGATATACTCCCGGACCAGAGCAATCAATTCCTCTTTCTCCTCCGGAGGAAGACTGCCACTCATGAATATGGGCTTCGGATTAGCTTCGTTGCCCATATTGACTTGGACCACTACATCTTCAGTCGGTGGTTCTCTCTGTTCAAACTTGTCACCGTATTGGATGTTCAAATGGGAAGTCCAAGGGTCTTCCCAAGTTGGTGAGTGATCATCCTCTTCGGGTTCTACCAGGCTTACTGTGGTCATATTAGACATTAGTCCTTTGAACAATTCACCGAGACTACCGTCCGAATCCCATGTTGAAGAATCTGATGAATCGTCATGATCGTCGATTTGCCAACAAAGACTCGCTCTGAAGATGAAGAGGCGAACCCGCACTCTCTTGTGTTCATAATAGCGATCGGGTTTTTCCTTCGACGTGAGAAGGTCTAGGTAGAACCCAACCCCACGCTCAAACAAAGACCTGGTCCGTAAGCGAGATCGTGATCCCCATTTCTCCATGTAATAATGCACTTGCGACTATAGTTGGAAAAATATTTGCAAGGGCCTTCATTGCTATCATCGATTCCCAACAAGGGTCTCGTGGGGACACTCTCCCTTTCCCAAAGATTGTTTGCTTTGCATCTTTGAAGGAGAATGAAAGTTGACCCAATCGAACTTTGAAGGCATTTCTTCACCGCTTGATGATAGAGTGGTAATGGGCACCATGGTCCCTATACGCACTGCATTATAGTATCAACACTAGGTACATACTCTAAATCGCCATTTATTATATGTTCATCTAAGCCGTCAATTACAACTTCCTCCTCGACGATTCAGATCCGCCAAGATCGACATAAGGGGTTCAATGTCATTAAGTACAAAGTTTCCATCGTAATCGAGCCCGTTTCGTATCAACTTCGCTTCAGCCCTCACTCGGGCCGATGGTTCAAGATCGGATTCACCGCACAAAAGCGAAGTCGGTAAAATAATTTTCTAACCCCTTGAATGGTCGCTATCCGCGACCATCGCCTTTTGACCACATTATCGGTGTTGACATACTTCGCATTAATCGATGTAACGCGGATGGGACTATAAGGTCGCCATGGATCCAAGGTCGACCCAATAGTAGATTGTACGAAGTCTCACGATGACATAACACGACTTCGACTTGAGATCTCCGAGATGGCACTTTATTCGATTTTACCCAAAGGTCCGGTCCTTCGGTATTGAACCCGAAATGACAAAGGCTCGAGAAGCCAATTTGTTGCCGAATTCGAGATGACACATCAATCGGAGTGGCATGATGCCGACCGCACTCCAAGATCAACTTGAATTCGGTTGACAAAGAACCGAGCCAATATACCCAGAAAATACAAAGGCGGCCAGTACTTTGAATTTCTCACTTGCATATCATCTCTCGTGAAGGTTATGCACTGAATTAACGCCAAGTTGCGTGTTCGGGCTTCTCTCGAACCCTTTGACTTGTGTGATGAAAGCTTTCGAGTCACCAAAGCCTCGTAGAGCTCTCGGTTTCTTTAGAGAGACGAGCAACTCGTGAAGAGTTATTCTCATTGTGGATGGTGGCCACCGAGCCATGATATCGGCTGCATGAGGAGCCTGAACTTCCCGGTTTATCCCTTGCAATCGGACGATTGAATCGGATCGCCGAGGTTTGAACCTCTTGGGGTTGCTTGTCCTTTCGCTGGTCATATCCTCTTTGGCTACTTCCACTGCTGTAACTTTTCGGTCGCCAGCAGGAGTTATGATCACCCAGTCCGCTAGCTTTTTAGCGTTCGGATCGGAGGCTTCAGGATACTTATAATTGAACTCGTGCCCGCTCCTAGTGGCATAAGCTGGATTTCCTTCCGTCGCAAGAACTTCATGTTCATTTTTAGACGACGAAAGAGTTGGGACTTTTCCGTCACCTTCCTCCGAAATTGCTGAAATGTGGCCGCACGACTTGCCTTTGTGCCTGGATCTTCGTGCTGAGAATGACTCGGCCCACTGCTCATCTTGAAAAAGGTCTGGATGAATCCAAAGTATTTTGCCATTAGGGGTTGTATATGATATTAACCCCTTCTGGCGTTGTCCATGTGGATCATCGTTGACTGTCTTGACTTCAACTTTTGGAACAATCTTCTGCTGGTATGGCATGGGTGGCATGGATCCGAAGTTGATAGCCACCATGTTCGAGCCTACTTTCTTCTCTTTCTTCGCTGTGATGATACCGGCATCGATCAAAGCATGGATCTTGTCCTTAAGTACAAAGCAGTTCTTGGTAGGATGATGGACCCTCCTGTGTTATGCACAATACTTGGGGTCCGAAGTCTTGTTAGCCTCCTCTTAATTTGTGATGGGAGGTAACTTGATCTTGTTGTTATCCAAGAGGTATTTGAAGAGGACCGGAACTTCATCTTCCTTGAAGGCGTATGTTCTCAGGAACCTAGCATCCGGAGCCTTCTGTGATTCTTGAGATTTTTGTTGAAACCTCAATTGCGGTTGTTGTCCGTATGACAGCTAGTGTTGTCTGGAATGTTCGTTCAGATAACAGCCAGCGGGTGGTGCCTTCCTTTGCCACGGGCACAAAGTTTGACTTTGCAGAGCCGCCGTTGGTCGCTTCTTCGCTCTTCTTCCTCTTGAGGAACCGCTCAGCTTGTTCTCCATGGAGCTTCAAATCCTTCCATGTAGTCGGGACTACAATCCCCATGGCTTCCAAAGAAGTCCGAGAAAGATTGTTGTGGCATGTCCGCAATATGAATTCTTCGCGGATCGATCCCCGCAGCTTCACTTTGTTACGAAGCGCTTGACGGCGCCCACCGCTCTCCGTTCTTCTATTTTCGCCTAAGAGGGTTCTTATCAAACCTCTCAGATCATCATCGAAAAGTTGTTGAGAAAGAAACTCTCCATGTCATCCCAAAGAAGCATTACTCCCAAATTTGAGTCTTCGATACCAATCAAAGGCGTCCCGCAGGGTGCCGACAAATGACCGAACCATCAAAGGCTCATTCCCCGAGATCACCCCCAAGTGCGATTTGAAATAGATCAAGTGTTGTGTGGGTGAGCCTCTTCCATCGAATGGCGTGAAGTTAATCAAATTGAATTTCGGCGGGTAGGGAATTGAGTCCCACTCTCGGGTATGGACACGTGATGCCGGTCTTCTTGACTTCCTGTGCGGATATCAGAGCATTTATCTTGCCTTCAAGCTCCTTCATTTTTTCGTCGTCGTCCTCCCCTTGCTTTGGATTACTCCCAGTAGGAGGGATTGGGCTATCTCCACTTTGAGCGCCGGATATAGTTTTCTTCGGAGGTTGGTTGGCAAGGATGTGTTCATCCACTTCTGTATCGTTGTCTTCTATAGCATGTGCGATATGGTGATTGGATCCACCTTGTTGACTAGACTCGGGCTGTGCAGCTTTCTGGGTTTGTAACTCTCTCATCTGCTGCATGGCTAGCTCCATCTCCATTTTCATCTCAGCCTTAAGCTCTTCTCTCTGCTTAGCTAAGGCTTCTTGCAGCATTTGGGCCAGGGTCTCGGGAGTGATGGTAAACATTTCCCTAAAATGATGACCCACGCTCGATATTGTGTCATCAGACGCCACTGCTGAGCAAGCGTCGGAGGTCTCGTCTTTAGATGAGTCTCCTTCATGCATCCTTCTATAATCTACGCGTTTCGTAGCTCGCAATTGCAATCAAGACATCTTCGAAACCCGTGGCCGACTTTTTCAGAGTGAAGTCGGTCCCGCCCGTCGGGCCTCTTTTCCTTTGTTCACCATATTAATGGTGACTTGGAATTCATCCCCAATGGCGGATCTTCTTCTTCTCCAAGCGCCTTGAATTCGCTTCAATCTTCCATCGCCGGGTGGAAAGCCTCTCAAATACTAAAGCTCTTTGTGACTGAGAGTTCGACTCAGAGCAGGCACATCCTGATAACAACGTCTTAATCACCACGACACGAGCAAGAATAACCTATTTCGCCGACGCCTCTTTTTCGTGTCTTGCCACCCCCACCGATGGTGTGGTTAGTGTGGTTTATCACGCATTGCACTTCCACTCCTAAGTGTAATGTTGCCCTTAACCGAGGGCACGCTTCTTTGGGGATGTCGGCCATTTGACTTGGAGACAACTGATAAACGCTTGCGTCATGAAGTTGCCTGCATGAATCACCGTGGTTCCGGTCATCTTTCGTGACTTTGCGAGTCACATGCCTCAACTTCTTCTCAGCAGACTCGCGGACCCCCTGAGAGAAGACCAAACGAGAAGCAATAGGAACTCTTGAATCTTGAGATGTCCCAGTTTGCTCGGGACACCGTTGAGCTACATCACGGAGTAGGTGCGACCCGATCCGTTGTTGAGTGCGAGATAGGATGACCCAAATGTTCCATCACGGTGTCTTGTCTTTGGTTCCCGCTTTGGACCAAGGCGACTGAACACCGAAGTTGGAGGATTCGCCATTGGTACATCAACAGGAGAAGTGGATGAAGTAGGCGGAGAAGAGCCCCCTTGGCCGAGACATTTGGGAGTGTCACCGGTCACAGAGTCTTTGGCGTGGCGGTTCTTCTGCTAGCGTGCGGCTCCGCAACTTAGGCTGTCACCGGCTAAGCGGCGGCACAGACAGCGGCGGCTGAACAATTTACCTTTGCCGCATCACGATTTCGGGCTCCAGACTTGGCGGTTTGAGTCGACCCTTGATTGATTTCGACTCTTGTGCCTTGCGTATGATGGCGTGCTTTCGAGCGACTGCAGCGGCGCTTTTGAAGCGTTCTCTTTCTTCGTCAAGCGGGTCCTTTTGATGAGGACCCATTCTTCCTGGCGTGAGTGCCGACAGTTTAAGCCAGAGTTTGTTGACGCCTCGACACGTGAGTTCAGATGATAGTGAACTCCGGCCCGCCGACTCCGTGAGCCTTGGTGACCTGACGGGCCAACTGACTGCTCGACGCAGCCCTCTTCGCCGAGTGGTGGAGACTTTGTGAGATGACTCCTTCAATAGAGCCACCATGAGCGAGCTCCGGCTTCTGATTTCTTGGGGTGTTGTTGCGAGGGGAAACCTCCGTCGCGGTGTCTGCGAGATCGTTCGCACATGTGAGCGGACCTCCTCTTTAGAGATGAGATCTTCTGATGCTTGCGGGAAGAGGAGGATTTCGATGAAGAGGAAGAGAGATACTCTTCGAACTTGGCTTGATCGAAGACGTAGTCCAACCCATCGACCATGAGGTTGGCTTGATCGCTGCTAAGTTGCGACACGATGGTCTCAACGTTGAGACTATTGCCTCCCACTGTGGTCTCCATCGTGTTTGGTTCGAAAGCTGGGTTCTTTACAGTTTCCATTACAAAACGTTTTGAAGATGAAAACAAACGAAAGATTACACGTGTAACTCTCAATTACAAAGAAAATTATCACGCTCTCTTACAAACTCTAACAGAAGACGCTACACGCGTAGATCTCCTGCTTGTGTGGGTACTTTGCCTGTGTCGGGGACGCGTCGTCCGTGGACCACCGAGCAACGATCGTCGGATTGACAGGGTTGAGTTGATGCTTCGTAAAGGAAACAAAAACTTAAGCAAATATCTTAGCAAGGTAAGATATCTACTCTTCCCAAGAATAAGTCTAAGCTTAAACTCGAGGGATTTCCACGTGGATGATGTTCTTGAACTCTTGAAGCTTGAAATCTCCTCCTCAAATCTCTAACTCAAAATCTGGGATGTGCAAAAGCTCTATTCTCCGATTTCTAATGCTCTCTCAATCTCTAAAAAATCTGATCCCCCTACCCAAGTGGACGTAGGGGGTATTTATAACCTTTGGGAGGCGTCACCACTGAAAAGAACACGAGTCGTCAAGTGTCTAAAATCCGTAGTGGGCGAGACGGTGTTGATCGCCACAAGACCGAATTGTCGCCTATGCCGGCGCGGGATGTTGTTGATCGCCGCGCCCAAGAGGAGATGTCTCCCGCTGTTGTAACAGTTTTCCCCCATTTTAGGCACGATTAAATGCCCTCATTTCACGCTTAGTGGGCATATTTTCAGCGTATAACCGCCCACTAACGTGGCTGAACGTCTCTTTGAGTTGAAAAAGTCAAGTGGGCCCCCATAAGCATTAATTTGAACGCTTCAAGAGCATGTACCGACATTCTTGGTGTCTCACCTTATGACAGGCGTTCGCCAAAGGCGAGACATTACAGGCCGCGCCAATAGCGACACAAGAGAGTGTCTCTCCAAAGGCGAGATAATAAGGTGTCGCGCCAATAGCGACACAAGAGAGTGTCTCTCCAAAGGCGAGATAATAAGGTGTCGCGCCAATAGCAACACAAGAAAGTATCTCGGGCATTAGTTTCACCCTGTAATTGACTTCCTGAATCTTTGACGACATCGTCCTTCGATCTTCTCATAATTAAGTCATATTTTGGGTCCTTCAGTAATTTTTGATGCCTACAGTGGACTATACTCAAACTAGGACACAAAGAGAGGATTGAGATGCAAGAAATGAATGGAAGGAGCTTAAAGATCAAATTGCCTGGGCAATGTGGGTTGACTATTGTGCCAAGTATAACGGTGGTAATACAATGGAGAGTGGTTTAAATTGATGTGTTGTTTGTTGCTTATTGGTTTTTTTATTTGCTATTATTCATGTCTATTGGATTGTAATTGAACTTTATGACTTTTAATGATATTTCCATGGATGCTACTTATGTAATGTAACATGACTTTTAATGCCTGCAACTATTCATGGAGTATTACATTAATCACACTCGCTTCCCAAAATACCCGGAAACGGTACGTGAACAAGCCCATGACGTATTAGGTTGAGAAGAAATACAAATAAAATAAAATATTTCTCCTCAATCTAATATGCCAAGCGTCAAGTAATAATAAAAGTACATCACAGTCACAAATCCCAATCACAGCCAGTAAGAATAAATAAATATCCAGAACAGGAAGTACATATCACCCGAATAAAAATAACATCCCAGACTATAAAAGAGTCCACATATCTGAAACAATACATGTAGCTAAAGAAACTAGAGAATTCTAAACAATGTCAACTAAACTGAAAAAAATACTGAAAACAGTCTAAGGTTCATCAAACTAGTGAAATAAGAAGAAAACTAAGCTGGCCGACCGCCCATCGCCCGAGGCTCTCCCGCCGAGAAAACTCCTACCAAGTGCATCTCCATACTAGACCTGTCCGTCATCTAAATCGACGCACACCAAGAGAATGGAGTGCGTCGTATAACACACCTGAAGATCCCACAGGCAATGGCAGTATAATAATAATCCGAATGAATACAGTAATCAGAAAATGCGAACGAATATAATAGTGTGAAGTGATGCATGCAAACAACTAGAACTGACCATCTAAACAACCGAAAAACTCTGGCATTCCAAACGACAATGACGGTAACTCACCATTCTGTCATAGTCTCAGATCTACATCTCATTTAAAGTCAAGGTTCATATTAATCGGATAACTGACGGTTCATTATCCTCTACGCGCATCCAATACCGCGAAACAATGAACGGTCAAAGGACTACACGCAATCAGGTTTCGGCTTGTCCGAACACAAGCAGGACTCAGGTGAATACAAAGTACACCGCCACGCATAAACGATTCACGGCCCAACAAACCACCCCAAGTGCGGAAACAAGGTCACTTGGCACGGTCCGAAGACACATAAACGGCAACATCCGAATACATGAACCAAGACTTTCCCATCCCACGGTCTCAGGTAAATCAAGTCAACGATACCGATATATCAAACACGGGTTCACCTCCTAAGCATGGTCAACACACACATGTCACTAGGTCGTGTTCATGACAAACCAAGTCCCTAAGTCATGAACTACTATGGTTCTGGACACAACAAGACGATAAATAAATGCAATATAAACAGAATATAATAAATGCATGAAGCTCGTAAAACAGGAATAATCAATAACGATACGGATGCGAGAACACGGTCCGTGAATAGCTAATTACACATGTAACTGATAATTCTAAAATATCACTATCCAGATCTTGAAACTTCTCAACATGGAATAACGTATGCAATTACTCTATGTATCAGCGTCATGTATTATAAACAGTACATGAATAACTATCGACAACGGTGCAACATGAAAATGCGAAAAAGGAGAAGTTAACCACATGAAATGACGCAGTTTCCAACATAAATTCCTATAAAGTCCTTTAAATTAATTTTTGACATAATAATTTCTTTTAAAATAATTTCTTTTAAAAATATTTTCATCGTTATAATAAATACTAAAAATATCCTAAAAATACATTCTTGCTTCCAAATAGCACGAAATTAATCATAGATCAATTCTAACCTATCCAATCATCACGGCTAATTTTATACTATCAAATATTCACCGAAGATGTAGATGTTAACTGCACATATGATATCAAATTGGCACGAACTAAACTATACATATACGAATTAACTCATAAAATAAATAAATGAGACAACGGCAAGAGGAATCTTGCATACAGTAATTCATGAATAATCTAAAATATAAAAGACGAGCCAAAAGTAAACGGGATCTTGCCTGCGGCCGAGATCGGTTGTGGTTCGCCGCTGGGTCAATCGGTCGACGACAAAGCAAACGGCACGGATCGGCCGCACGATGCCGCGACGACGGCCGGACGATCTGCACGACGGCCACTACAAAGGCACCGGGCCGCATGATGGCTGAACTGGCGGCACGGGCGACCGACAAGGCCGGAGGCGCCGGAGTCGTGGCCGCGGTGACCGACCGTGGAGATGTGGTGATGGCTAAGGGGGGGCAGCGCGGGCGTTCGGGTCATGGCCGATGGGGTGAGGGCGCCGGGCGGATGGGTCGGGCGATGGCGGCACCGATGGTGAGCTGGGATCATGGAGCGGTGATGGCGGTGGAGGGCGCCGGGCGGGCGGGAGGGGGCGGCGGAACCAAAGGGGTTGAGGGCAAGGTCAGAGAGAGAGAGAGAGAGAGAGAGAGAGAGAGAGAGAGAGAGAGAGAGAGAGAGAGAGAGAGAGAGAGAGAGAGAGAGAGAGAGAGAGGGTGGAGAGAGAGAGACACAGAGAGATAGGAGAGGAAATATAATGGGAAATATCAAAGATATTATATATATAGTGGTTAGGTTAGGTTTGGGGTTGAGGAGAGAGAAAACGGATTAAGGGTGATATATCACATAATAATAATAATCATAAATATAAAGTCAGATTTAAATCATAGAAAATTCTAGAGAATTGAGAATAATATAAATACTCCTTAGAAAATAATATTTAATATTTAAATACTAGAAAATAATATTCAAGATTCCAATACAAGAAAATAATATTTAATATTAGAAAAGCAAGATTAGAAGATACGTGACGAAAAGTATTGGAAAAATAATACTAGAAAATAATGCATTGAAATATTAGAAAAATACGCATCGAGAATTCACGGGTGTTACAGTAACCTATAACAGTATCCCAATATATTATTTTAGATTCATATAAATGATGATATATCCATGGTTTACAATGCATATAGGTATGGATAAGAACGGGGCAGATAACCAAAATGCTCCATCTCATTCAAATGCAATGCCCAATGCTCCATCTCATTCAAATGCAATGGCAAGTCCTACACATGGCATTAATATGAGCTTCGTGTCTTATCAACCGCAAAATGCTCGACCTCATCTTTTATCACCATTCCCACAATACGATGTTCATTATAGTGGAATGACACAGTATCCCATGTCATACATGAGCATGCTAAATAGTCCACAAGGTTTGCTTTTACCCACTTATAATTCTCAAAGTTGTGGCCCTCATCAATTTTCACCAGCCACAGGTGATTCAGGTGGGAAAGTAATTCATGAAATTGATGATGAGGAGCAAACTTCACCTATAAAACAGGGGCAGAAAATAGCACATAAGAAAAATGTGCCGGCAACAAGGCTGAACTCAAGGGGTGTGGCTAACAATAAGTGGCATCTAGAGCACGATGAGGTGCTTATCCCTTATCTTGCAGAGTTAGCATTAGATGGAATGAAGCCACATAAGAACTTCAAAGCAGAAGCTTACAAAATGGCAGTCATGAAAATAAACATGCAATTCAGGTCTGATTTCACTCATCTTCATGTGGTTAATCACTTGAAATGCTTGAGAAACAAATTCCATGACATGAAGGATTGCCTTGACATAAGTGGAGCTGGGTGGCATGAGGGAAATCAAATGATTACCCTGGATGAGGAGACATTGAAAACATGGACACAGGTATATTTACTTTCAGCGTCAATAATGCAATTAGCAATTTATACATTTGGTGCACATACTTGTATGTAAACTTCTAAGACTTATGGGTATTTGTTATTGCAGGATAAATCCAATTTTAGGCTCAAAGTATACATAAACAAGCCTCTTCCTCACTTCAAAATTTTACAAATCATCATAGGTGATGACCAAGAGAAGGGTGAATTTGTTAAGACTGTGTTTGATGACATTGGGTCTAGTAGGTCCATACCTATTGACGATGATGATAATGTGATTCCAGAACATAGTAAAACTGAACCACAATCTGATGCTAACAATCGAGCAGAACCCACTAGACATAAATCTAAAAAGTAAATACAACTTCAAGTCATCCTCTAACAAAAAACCTAGAAAACCGAATCATGAAGATGAATTGATGTGTTTCTTTGTTGAGATAATGTCTCAGTCAATGAGAAATCAACACATGGTTCATTGGACTGAGCAGTTAGTTTCAGCTTTGAAGAAACATAGCAATGAATATTCTGATGAATTTCTTGACAGAGTGTTAGATCATTTATGTGATGATGAACGTGAGGCCAGAAGGTTTTTTTATAAAAACCAGGAAAGCTAGGAAGAGGTACATCATCAACCTGATCAATGATCAAGGTTGGACTGTTAGCTAATTTAATTAGCTTTGATCACATTTTGGTGGAGCATTTTGTTTGTGCACAAGTAAACAATGTTACGCACATATTATTTTGATAGTTGCAAACTTTATATGTTGCAACGCTTGTTGTTATGTAAACAAGCTATTAATGTTCTATGCTTGGACTTATGATGACATGTAATTGATGAATTGGTACTTATTAATTTTTCTTTATGTTGTGTTATAATTCGGTGCTAACGATGATGATATATCATTTTAATTTTGATGCAGGCTAATGCAGATGTGAATGACCAATGAGTTCATAATTTGGACTTTATAAAATGCAACGGTATGCATTTCTTTGTTTCTCTTTACATGATTGGTTTTGTTGGTTTCAGTTGATTATTTGCTATTATAGCCTATGTTGGAGCTTGTGTTGCTCCTTGTTGGTGTTTCTTGTCCATTTCTGGTATTTAGCCTCAGTTGGAGCTTGTGTTGGAGCTTGTGTTGCTCTTTGTCCATTTCTGGTATTTAGCTGCTGGTTTTGTTGGTTTCGGCTGATTAATTGCTACTATAGCAATAGTTGGAGCTTGTGTTGCTCCTTGTTGGTTTTTATTGGTTTCGGTTGATTAACTGCTATAGATTGTGATGCTCCATGGTTGATATTTGGCAAAGATGATTGTCTTTTACTAAGAATGCAATCTAACTTACAGTGTTTATGTTCAAATAAGGCAATCTGTGATGAGAATGCAACCTACATTGAATCGACAATGTCTAGGTAAGGCAATCCATCATTAGAATGCAATCTACAATAAACCTGTAAGTTATAGATGGGGCATTCAATTTCGACAAAATGACTTATTTCTGAGCCATGCAATATCAACTAGATTTGTAATGATAGTTTACTCAATTCCAATAAAAGTTTTCATTACAATATCAATAGTTTTTGCAAGTACAAGTACATGATATGCGGTTTATAATAATTAAAATAATATAAAATATCACTACTAAAATTGCATAAATTTTCCAAGCTAAGAGTTGTTTTTTGACAAGCTTCAATTCTTTCTTCAGCCTCTTTGATTTCAAAAAATATTTATCTCCAAACTTATTTTCTTTGGCAAATTGGTTTCCTTGGTTGCTTATTTCTCCTTCTTCATGCGCCTATTCAAAAAAATTACATTCTTTATTTGGGTATTTTGCACACCCCGAATAATACCGCCCCTTTTTTTTACCATACTTGCACACTTTCATGGGTGTTTGGAGATTGCAATCGCACCAAACTTCAAAATTTTGAGGGCATTCTTTTGATTTCATGTTGATATGGAGGAGATGAAACTTGCAAACTATGAGAATTTGATGATAAGAATGAGGGATACATTGGCCCTCAATCCATATTTATAGCCTTCAAGGCCTTGGAACTAGCCGTTGGAGGCCATGATATTTTCGGTTTTGAATTTTGGCAAATGGGTAAGAAGTAGCCGTTGGAGTCCTTGATATTTTCGGTTTTGAATTTTGGCAAATGGGTAAGATTACCTCAACTTTTTACTTGTTCATATTGTCTACAAGTGAGTGGTAAGTTTACCTATGGTGTTGTCATCCATTTATCCCAAAACTTTCTCATTCCAAACTAAACAAAAGAATAGGAATTGGAGGGGTTCTATAAAGTTGGATTCTATATTTTTTATGTTATGAAACAAACATAGAAAGGTGAAAAAATGGGATTCCAAAGCATTCTTTGACAACCAAAAATTATCCTTACAATTTTTATAGATTAGGTAGGAATCCATTAAAAAAAAGGGATTCCTAATCCTATTATTCTCCACTAGTGAACCAAACAGACCCTAAGGGGCTGTTTGTTTCACCATTTTTATAGATTAGGAATAGGATTTGGACCTTAAAGGTAAACTGTAAATAATGAATTCCATATATATCCTAATACTAAGTTTGGTTCAAGATAATTTTATAGATCTGAAAATCTATAAAGTTGTTATAGTAGGGTATTTTGTAGAAAATAAAATCCAAGTCCCCGGATTTGGGTTGGAAAGGTGAAAAAGGGCATTATTTGGTAATAAAATATTTAAGGGATGCTCTTCCATCTCTCTTCTTAGGGTTCTATAAAGGTGGAATCTATATTTTTATGTTTTGAAACAAACATAGGAAGGTGAAAAATGGGATTCCATGATATTTTATGACAAGCAAACACAATCCATAAAATTTTTATAGAATTGGTAGGACTCCATAAAAAAAGGGAATCCTAATCCTATTCTTCTCCACTAGTGAACCAAACACACCCTAAGTTTATGTATGATGTTGTCATTCATTTATCCATAAAATTTCTTATTCCAAAGCAAACAAAAGAATAGGAATTAGAGGGTTTTTATAAAGTTGGAATCCATATTTTCATGTATGAACTAAACATAGAAAAGCCAAAAAATAGGAAATCAAAGAATTTTATGACAATAAAAATTTATCCTTAAAATATTTATGGATTAGGAAAGAATCCAAAAAAACACCATTTTCCTAATCCCATTCTTTATAGAAATGGAACCAAAGAGCCCCTAAACTCATGAGCAATTTCATATCTAAAGAACCCAATAAAAAATAGAAAGTGACGCCAAGAAGTACCCAAGATGAACCTCCTAAATAAAATAATTTACACATTTCACCCAGTCTTGATTCTCCGGAATCTCCCCTTTTGCTGTCGCTGTCACCTGCCGTCCCCAAACCCACAGTTTTTTTTTTCCAACATGCTCTTCTCCCTCCCTCCGTCTCAAAAAAAAAAAAAATCACAGATCAAACCCTAATTTTCTCTCTCTTCATAATTTACCCTCTCTCTCTCTAAAACCACCACAATCGAAACTTCTAGAAACCCCGGCCGCCTCTTCCCTCTTCGATGGCGGCCCTCCACCGGCTCCTCAGCTCCGCCGCCTCTCGATCTCCGGCGATGAGCTTCTCGTCGCTGTCTTCTTCTCCTAAGGATCCTAGGTTTCCGGCGGCCGTCGCTCGCAAGGCGGTGGCCCCGGCGGCGGCGACGCCCAGGGAGAGGAACGTGCAGTGGGTGTTCTTGGGGTGTCCAGGCGTTGGAAAGGGGACTTATGCAAGCAGGCTCTCGAGTCTCCTCGGCGTTCCTCATATTGCTACTGGCGATCTCGTCCGCGACGAGCTTAGTTCGTCCGGTCCCCTCTCGAAGCAGGTACGAGATTGATTCGGCTTGTGATTGAGAAGAATTTTGTTTTTGATTTGATGAAAATGATATAAGTTCTGGAGTTCTTGGGATTTTATGTTCGAGTTCGAGGTAGGAAGAGAAGCTACATCTAAATTTAAACTTTGAAAACGCTTGTGACTTCTGTGTTGCACTGAGACTAAAGTAGATTCAAGTTTGGGGTAGGAGGAGAAGTTGCCTCTAAATTTAAAATTTGAAACTAGCTTTACACTTGTGACTTGTGTGTTGCACTGAGACTTCTTGTATTATAAAACACTCAAATATTTTAATTTTTGAAAATAATTTTTATAGAACCAACAAGATGTCAAGATAACATGGTGTCATTTTCCAAAGGGCTATTTTTAGGGAACCACCCCTCACTTAGGCTCTACTCCATGTTACCACCCTTAATTACATTGGTTTCAGAAACCCACCCCTGTACACCATTCCTTCAGCATACAACCAACCATATAGTTTTCCATCCAAATTTTCATGCGAAAAATTATAGTTTGACAGTTTTACCCTTACATAAGTTTAATTTTGTAAAATTTTGGGTATCAAAGTTAAATACCCGAATTTATTTCCCATTTTGACTGTGATACCCCAAAATTTTTCTTTGCCCAGAGATACCCCAAAGTCTACTTCATTTTTCACTTTGATACCTTAAAGTTCTTTTTTGCCCAAAAAATCTCCCATGTTCAACAAAATTCAACTTTGATACCCAAAAGTTTAACAAAATTTAATTTAATACCAAATTTCAAATTTGATAAACAAAAGTTCAACACAAGTTAACTTTGATTTCTAAAGTTCAACAAACCTATGTATGGGTAAAATCATCGAACTTAAAAAATTTGGATGGAAATTTGATGGAAAAGGGCACGAGTGTTATATGTTAACGGAATGGTAGATAGGGTGGTTTACTGAAATTTGAGTAGTTAAGGATGGTAAGTGAATAGGGTCTAAGTTAGGGTTGGTTTCCTTTATTATTATTTTTAAAAACCCTTTTTCAAAATCATACTTTTGAGATAATGGATATATGACTTCACTTCCTATCAGATAATGTATATGCTTTACCTTTCTGTGGAAGAGAGAACGTCTATATTAATGTGAAAGAGTAGCAATCCTATTTCCAAGGGATCAAAGCGAGAATGCATAGGAAAGGGAGAAGACATACAAAAGTTCTAAATGGATTATTAATATTAGGGAAAGTTGGAAATGTTTCTGGTTAATTTTAGATTGAAAAGCAAAGAGAATAATAGAGAAGGCATAGGAAAGAGAAAGGAATGTTTAATAAAAGGGAGCAGGGAAATTAGATGCATAAGTATCCACTACTTGTCATATGTCTGCAACCAGTGACAATTGTTTTAGTAGATATTATAGATTTTGAGTGAATACAAGTAGGACGAGCTTGAGTGAATTATGATCTTTCTTTTGATATACCACATTGATATGTTCTTATTGATCTGTACTATTTATAATTGTTGTAGCTTTCTGAATTAGTCAATCAAGGCAAATTGGTATCAGATGAAATTATTATAAATTTACTGTCCAAGCGTCTGGAGGATGGAGGAGCGAAGGGAGAATCAGGATTCATTCTTGATGGTTTTCCAAGAACAGTAAGACAAGCGGTAAGCAATCTACACTGACAGTGAACAGAAAAAACATTAGTAACACTCTGTTATATGTCTGAATTTTTAGTCGACTTTAGAAACATTTGAAACAGGTCTCTTGCACTCGTGGTTTCTTGTGCAATCCTTCCTCTTCTTGCTGTTGTCCATTTGGAAAAAAGAAAAACTATCATACACATGCACACACACAATATTGTCAAGCTATCTTACATATTTTTTAAAGGAGAATTCATTACTTCTTTCCCATGGCTGTTTGATGTTAGTTATTATTTTTAACACTTGACATGAGGAAATTACTGTAAAGTGTAATACTTCTGTCTTATATGATATTTGCTGTGTGTTGTCGGTTCAACCTTGCTGTTGTATTCAAGGAGGGTTGGGATGGAACTCAGCCTGGACTGTGCCCATGAGTGAGGAGACAACAAAATAGGGTTTAGACAATTTTTGCTTTCTCAAAATTAAAAGCAATTTTTTTCACATTTCATCATTGGATTCCCCTTTTATGTTAAGGTTTCATGTGCATTTTAGATCTGAGAATGTTGATCTTCAAACATTTGAGCTAAGTTTTGCTATGGTATTAGAAAAATAAGAATAGAAGAACAACATAGAAATAGTGGACAGCGGAAAAATACAGCCATCACATAGGTTGCAAGTAGATACTCATAATTTTGAGTTTTTATAAAGGAAAATGCTTATAAGATCATCAATACATGGATGTACTCTTATTTATCGAATTAGAATGGAAAATGCAATAAAGTATCTTATTTAAGATCCACCGCTGAGCGCTTCTGTATGCAAGCGAATCCTCTAGATTGTTTATAAAACTATTGCATCATTGTCATTTCTTATTTAGTTATGTTGTACTTGTATGAAGTTTGTTTAGTTAGGGGGTGTTTGTTTCAAAAATTTTTTGGGATTACAAGTTTATGGATTTTGGAAGTGGGGTGTTTTTGATTTTTTGAATTCCATAACTTTGTTTGCTTCAAAACAAATTTTGGCATTTGAGATCCCAAAACAATAAAATACCAATATATTTTGAGAGGTTTTAGCACTGTTGTAAATAGCGGTAAATAGCCCCGCAATAACGACGCTAATAGCGTTAGCGGTCCCTTCCCGCGACGCTATTGCCCGCTATCGGTGACATTGCGGATATGTCGCTGTAAAGCGCCAATAGCGCCATAGCGGTGAATAGTGAGCAATTACAAGCAAAATCCGCTTTTTGACCGCTATTTAAAAGCGGTTTGAGGTTTATTTTTTTAAAATTAAACTCGACCTGCAACCACTACATCCCACCGCCTCCCGCGATTTCTTGACCGCTATTTAAAAGCAATTTGAGGTTTATTTTTAAATTAAACTCGACCGCGAACCACTACATCCCACCGCCTCCCCGGATTTCCGGTACTCCCCGCCACCTCCCATATTCTCCCAGACCTCCTCAAGACTTCCTTCACCTCCTCTCACTGTGAGATCTTCCCATCAAGTCCTCTCACCGCCACCATCTTCTCAAGATCTACTCTTTAACTCCTCCTCCGCCGCCTTCGGTATTATGTGACTGTTACATGTCTATTTCATATTTAGGATCTCTTTAAATCATCAAATATGCACTTTTAGATTTTCGAGATTTTCCTTTAATTTTTCTTTTTTTTAAATATTTATACATATCTAAATTAGACCGCTATTTGACTTTGCGCTTTTTACCGCTATTTTGCCGCAATTGCCCCAAATAGCCTTAGCGATGCCTCACCGCTACGCGACGCTATCCGCTATCGATAACCTTGGGTTTTAGCATTTGTGAAATCCTCTCTTCAAGAGAGGATTTCACAAATGCTAAAACCTCTCAAAATATATTGGTATTTTATTGTTTTGGGATCTCAAATGCTAAAACATCTCAAAATTTGCTTTGAAACAAACAAAGTTATGGAATCCAAAAAATCAAAAACACCACACTTCCAAATCCATAAACTTGTAATCCCAAAAAAAATTTGAAACAAACACCCCCTTAGTTACAAAATTCTTCTAGTTATATTGTACTTGCATAAATATCTCAATTACAGTTCCTAACTGTTCACCGTGACTCTTTGCACTCGTTCTTCTGTGATGAAAACTTAGGAAATACTTGATGGAGTGACTGATATTGACCTGGTGATCAATCTGAAGCTTAGAGAGGATATAATACTTGAGAAATGCCTCGGGAGGAGGATTTGCAGCCAATGTGGTGGAAATTTCAATATTGCTAATATCAACATCAAGGGTGAAAATGGGAAGCCTGATATATCTATGGCCCCGCTTCTACCACCCTCTCACTGCTCATCAAAGCTTATTACTCGCTCTGATGATACTAAAGAGGTGGTAAAGGAGCGCTTGCGTGTATACCATGAGCTGGTATGCTCTACCTTCTGCTATTTTGGTTTCTTTTACTTTAAATTTTTTATTGCGTACAGATTACATTACTTTCTAAGTCACTCAATGCGTCCTGATTACGACTACTATATAGAACACTCCGTTTCTGGTTACTTTTCTTAGCATCCCTACCCGTGTTGTTCAGAACTGTCCGTGCAGAAACTATATTTGCTTATCTTTCACTTCCTTTCCTTTCCTAAAGTTTATTCCCTTTGATCTGAAATCAAATTTAGGTACATTGGGTAACATGATGTTGTCTATTGCCTTGATTGTTTGCATAGATCATACATTTTCGACCAGTTCTATGCTTTGACGAGTGTTTCAAAATTCGCAATAGTATTTCTTTGGATGTTTTATTGTCTGACTAGAATCAGTTTGTTATCTGGTTGCAGAAAATTTATATATACTACCAAAACTTTACTTTTTTGTGCACACTTCTCTCTACTTGTCCTGGATAATGTTAGTCTTGAAATTCAGAAGGATATGCAATGGAGTCTGATACATCTGAAAATCAAATTGAATTTTTGAACCTCACGGTTTATGTACTATATTTAGGCTATGGTATGTATGTAATGGAATACATCATAATTTCAGGATACATTTGCGCCACACATTTGTACATTACCAACTGTCGGATTCTTTGCATCCAATATGTATCACTTATATGATATGGGTGTGCTTCTGCATTTAACAATTCACACGTCATTCTCTGTATGATATCTCAATCTCAATAATTGAAAATTTTATATTATCTGTCACACCAGAGTATATCTTTTATGGTATTGTAATCAAAATTTTTATGGGAAAACCAGTATGTCAACCTTAATGTCGGTGATAGCTTCTGCATTAGGGGTGGAAGCTGATGTAATATTCAAATTTGATTTGGAAGGTCATTTAAGAGGAGTAATATATTATTTGGTATTGTATGTTAAAACGATTTGAATATTAACATTGACGTAGTCAATTTGTTTGATTATGGAATATTTGTGGTAGATATGCGAACTCCTTATGTTTTATGTCATTGGCTTATTTCACACATAAATGTTATGTTTGAACTCCACTTAGATTTTCTAGTCTAGCTTCTACACTGGACTTGTGTCCCAACATCTTTGATGAAAAATTTTGAGAACAACATTTTACATTAAGTATTTAAATTAAGGATTATATGTCATAATTAGAAAGCAACATTCCCACAACCAAATTTAAGTACTATCAAAAGAATCATATTCTTTAATCAAATGAAGATAGCTTCGTGTAAATCTAATAGAATTATATTAGTATTTAAGAATACCAAGTTGATTCAAATTCAAGAGTCAAACAATTATGATGAATTCAAATATGAATACTTCAGTAAAATTCAATTTGATTTAATTCCAACCCCGTGATGCACCATTGATGGTATGCAGGATTCCATCCGCTAGCCTCTTGGGTATGCAGAAGGGTAGAGAAAGAGTTATCTAGCCAACTTTTGTTTAGCCAATAATTTATGTTGTAGTGCCTTGATCAGTAGGTAGCTTCAAGAGTTTGATCAGTAGTGGACACATGATTAACAACATCTTATGGACATTACTGCTCACTGAAGGGGAAAAATCTTATGAGATCTGTTACTTATTGTTTATTTTTGGGGCGTGTGCTTGTGAGTAGCAAATCAGTGTTACTTGAAAATTATAATTTTGTTTCAGCAGATTTTAGCATGTCATTTCCCAAAGAACTTGAGCATGTCAATGTTTTAAAAGCTCTCGCCTAGCATGCCTAGGTTCTCGCTGAGGCCTAGGCGGTATTCTAGGCCGCTACTCGCCTTGGGAGCTTAGGGGTGCGGAGACCGTAGGCGGACTGGACCACTTAGGTCTTGGTCATGATTTCCTCTGCTGCCTCCACGCCCTCTTACCTCCTCCGAACTCCTCGGCCGCCTCTGCCGACTATGAATACCTCCTCTGACTCCTCCGACCTTTCGCAAAACCCCCATCACCACTTAAACAAAAAAGAAATCCTCCTAGGCCTAGCGCCTAGGTGCTAGGCTTCAGTTTTGCATCCATCGATGCCCAGCACTTTCAATAATGTTTATTTTAATCATCTTTCAATAACATTTATTTTAATTAAAAAATAAAAAAAAAGGAAAATACCGAGGCCCCACCTAGGCCCTAGGCGTTGGGTCTGACGCCACCGCCTAGCGCTTTATGTAACCTACCATGTCTTTCCTAACATTCTCAATTTTGACTATTTCATACTTTTGTTCATGCAGAGCGAGCCTGTGGAAGAGTTATACCGAAAGCAAGGGAAGCTTTTGGAGTTCGAGCTTCCTGGAGGAATTCCAGAATCTTGGCCAAAACTATTACATGCATTGAACCTCGATGACCATGATGACAAGCAATCTGCTGCTGCATAACCATCAGTTAGAGGTTGAATACTCTTCTAGCATGTTTGCAATTGTACATGCATGGTTAGTGGTCATTTTGAAATCATTTTTTAATTAAGTTATACCTGCGACTTGTGCTTTTAAACAGCAGGAGAGAATGTTCTGTAGCTTTAATTGTATAGAGAGTTACACTTTCAACTGTTGAGAAAGGATTCGAGTGATATTTATGTAAGTAGTAATTTTGGTCGATTAGTCACAAGTTTTCGGTAAAAAGCACATCTTAATCCATTGTTTTATTTCCCTTTTGAATTTGTTCATCGAAGCTGAATTTTAGAAGATATAGTGTTGTATTCTTCTATATTCAACAGGAGTGGTAAAGGATCCCGACATGTCGGATGAAGTTAGTTGAATGCTACTGATACTTGTGGTAAACTTCTCGATTCAGTGGTTTCCTTTTCTGCTTGATCTGTGGAATTCTTCTGGTTCCATTTGGTTGTGTTGTAGCCTTATTACCTTTTCCGACAGTATTTATTGTCTTATTTTTTTGTTAAGGAGGATGTATCAAATGTATCTAAATGCATTGACACTTTAATAACATGATATGCTGTACATTTCCTATTCATGAAGATCTATTAGAATGTTGATAATAGCATAATTTGCAGGAGAATGGTTCTGAGATTGAATAGATATCTATGTCCTCATGGATTTTGAATATTTATAGCAGTTTACAATCTTGAGCAATATGTTGGGATAATGATGGGCAATACTCACTGAATTCTGATACTCAGTAAGAATGTGTATAGAGAACATCTACTTATTTATCTCTTTTCTTCTCGCTTCCTTTTTCTGATTCATTTGAATAATGAATGCAGTTTGGTTCTAAGATCTGCGACATTTTATAACTCAAATGTGTTTTTGTGTAATAAGAACCTTCCTGGGTACTTGATATAGAAACTTGATGTTCATTTGTTCTTTAAGCTTTGCTGGTACTTTCTCCTAGCTATTGACTGTGTAATACAGTCAAGAATCTTCATATTTTCAAAGTAACTTTTTCGCACCTATGGAGTTTTGTATTGATGATAATAATATGGTCTCCTTGGAGTATTCTTTGTAGTCGCTCGTTTTCAAAGAAGGTTGTTTGTTAGATGAATTGTCCATAAATAAAACTCAGTTCCTCCAATTTCAGTTCAGAATGTGAATTATGGTTTATTTCTGCAGGATAGGGTGCTGATAAGAAGATGGTGATCGCTCATTTCAAGAAGAAGAAGAAAAAGTTTAGATGAATTGTCGATAAAGAACTCTCAATTTACAATTTCAATTCAGAATGCTAATTATGGTTTATCTTTGCAGCATGGGGTACTGATAAGAGGATGACAATCGTATTTGGACCAGTGAAGTTTACCCCATCCCTCAAAACAAATTACCCAACATTTGTTTTGCAGATAGGCCCCATTTGAGGATTAAAAAAGAATTTTAAAATAATGCTATGTGCCTGTGTTAACGTTCCAGGGTAATAAGCGCTGCATACCCATATTGCATGAAATGTATGTGCAATTAACCCTTTTATGGTAGTTGCAATCAACAAGATAAAATTGATAAGTAATAACAGGAAATCAAACTACTAAAAAAACAATAACTAACAAATGTCAAAAGTAAGTAAACCTTGCATTATGGCAGTCACAAAAAACATATAGACTTGGACAAAATTTTGATAGTAAATAAGGCAAAAATAGGCGACCTAGGGTTCACACCAAAATTACGATATCAGATGCATGCAGCAAAAGAAGGCAGGTGCACAAAAAAGAAGGTACAAAATTCCCATGAGTACTATAAGTTTCATTATTGCATTTCCTACATATTAATGGAACGAGAATGCAAAAATGAAGGCAGGGTTTAAATACCATGATATTTTATTTTAATTTTCCTTATGTTTTACCAAAAGGAAAACACCAACCAACCATAGTGTTTTTTTGAGCTAAAAGCCTAAAACATTCTCTAACCAAAAACAACACTTCAAAACATGATTTTGAAGTTATTGAGTTTGAGGAGTGTACAGCGTCCAACACTTTTAGAAAACACCACAAAAAACTCACAATGGTATTCAAACGTAACACAGAGAAATCAATCGTGTTTTTGCCCCTGTTATCCTTCATAAAAAAGTGCAAAGTTAAGAGGAATCGATCATGCTCTTTTCCTGTCCATCATTAAAAAGGAATGCAAAAGCTATTGAAATCAATCATGCCTTCTCCCTGCCATGCATCATCAAAAAGGCATTCAGCTTAGAACTTGTTGACATATACGTATTTATATGGTTCGGTTAATCCTTTGAAACCAAAGTAATATCAGGATCATAACAAACTCCTTCATACCAAAGTTGCCAGCATCTAAACTCACATCTCAAACACATTAGTTGAAAGCAAAAAGATTATAATCCATAAATATACTGTTTTGGTAGCCAAACAGAAAGTAAGCCATAACTAGGCTCAAACATCCGAAAGACGAACAAACCAACAACCAAACAGGAGAATAGCAGCCATCAGACGTTCGTAGGGCTCAGCAATAGAACATAACCTTCTTGACATTGTCTTTCAGTGCTGGAAGAGGCCTAATATTACCAGCCCCTGGGCCCCGTGTGGGTCGTTGTTGCTGCTGAAATGGTGGGCCACGGCCTCCTGCTGCTGGAGTTGCCATGGAATCACTGTCGGATGTTTCAGGCTCCATGTAGAAACGAGCTCGGAAAGCAGCAAGATGAGCATAATATGCAGGTGGCACTGTTGGAAGGAGAATAAGTGTAAGCAATGGATTCAAGTTCACATAAAATCAAGGGTAAATTTCACAAAACCTACATGAACTTTGGGGTCTTTTACCCAAAATCCCCTTCAAACTTTATAAAATCAAAGAAATAAACCCCCTAAACTTTTCAAAAACTATATGAAACCCCAAACAATCAGATATTCAAACATCGTTAACCAGTAGAATAAAAGGTCTAAACTACCATTCTTACTTTCTACTTACCCTAACCTGCAAAAGCTCTTTTTCGTAAAATTACATAACAACAAAATTGTCCAAAACACATCCCAAGTGAAGCAAGCAACAACTTAAACTAAATGTTGTTAGTCATAGTACTTAAGTAACAGAACTACACAGGTTCAGAGGTTTTCTCTGATTTATCCAGTTTAGGGAGGGTTTTGATCAAAATACCCCAGAAGTTCAGGAAGAGGCGGCAGGCCCCCCCGCCCGGGGGGTTGTTTGTGAATTTACCCTAAAATCAACTAATAAGAACAGAATGTATGAAAGAAACTTACCAATAGATACAGATCTTGTGCACCTAGCATATCTGGAAAAGAAAAGAATCAACAATGAAGAATTAGTTTTAAGAAAAAGAAAAGGATGAATAGTGGATATTTAAACAGTCAGGAGGAGGATTTTATCTCGTTACGTGTAGCATAAGTTGTTTGTAAGTGATTGCAAAGCATCCGCAGTGAACTTGTTTTCATCCCACAATACATGATAATGTGCAGGACGGCTTGTGCCCTATTAGTAAAAGATAAACTTTGTTAACTATGATTGGCAACGAGCAAAACTTTATGACCATTGATGAACAAAGCAAAAGGACCTTTACCTGGATACCAGCATGACTACATAGGTAAAAGTCAAATTCAGTTGGATGACAGATTTTGGAATCAACGACAGTGCCTGCAAATTTCAAGAGATATCAAAAGAAGTACAAGAGAAAAGAAATAATTTACTAAGGCAATAATCAGGAATACAAATCTTCAGAACCTCCCCCTAAAGGATTGTGGTCTGAAACACCATAAATAGAATGGTTCAAATTCCTAGACTGTAAGCAGGTGTTCTTATAAAATTTGCACTCAAGAACTTAATCCTCTACCCTCATGGAATATGATATAAATCATCATATGTATGCAGGTGCTCTTATAAAATTTTGACTCAAGAATCAGATGTAAGAACCTAACCTGGCAAAATGTTTCCACTCCTATCGACTGAATGCTGATTTGCATGGTTTTCTGCAAACAGCCTAGTGTGGTGGCGTTTCTGAACCACCACAAAAGTTACTGGTGGCTGATAATTAGGCTCCAGCGATGCACATGCCTGAAAAAAAAAATTGTTTTGTCACATAAGTATTAGCTTCAGCTAGGAAAATATTATATCCGTTAGAATTACCTACGCAAAATGGTGATAAGCAGACAGTACCTTTCTTATAGCATCAAGTTCATATAGTAAGACTTGATAGAATTGCCCCTCGCTAACCCCATCCCTGAAATAGAAGTAGTAGATTAGAATCAGCATTTTGCCGTGATGACAAGTGACAAGTTCATATCTAACCAATTTACCTGTAAAATATAATTCTTTGAGGCTTCTGCCCAGTTGCTTTCTTGAAGGAAATAAGTAGTTCCCTGATAGTATTTAGAGCTGGGTAAGTTCCTTGGAATATTTGAAGGGACTACATTCATAAATTGACCAACCCCAACACAGAAAAATTGGTGTAGAACAAACGAAAGGTAATACGTACTTTATCATTCCACCAGAGACAGACCCTCTCTGAGGATCTTGCCAAATTTTAAACAGATCCTGAATCAACTCCTGGCGATGTGCCTGAGCACAAACCAACCCTGCATACTTTGTGATCTCTGGCCAGTCTTGAGAGGCAACAACCTGGAAGGTGTGAAAAAGTAATTGTACTGAATTTCCAACAAAAATATATATCTTAACATAAGAAACTAAAGAAAGTAGCCTTAAAATTTGTGTTCTGTATCTTACCGCTGCAATGGAGGGGCTAGAGTCTTCTCCAGGATGAGGATGTGTGACATCTGCACCAAAAATAATCGTAGGTCTGTCGCTAACCAGAGGTATGCGCCTAGAAATAGCATCCACAAGAACCGTGTTCCTACCACCAACCTTTTAACATGGAAAAGACATATTAGAAGGTGCAGCAACATAGTTGGAGAAAGAACAGAAGAAAATGCATACAACATACCTTTACATTTATCTTCAGAGCAACATTTGCAAGATACTGCTTACTCATCCTAAATACATGCTTTGTTAGACAGCATTGAGAGACTAATCCAAGGTCAGTTTCACAAATACGTTTTAGATCCCCTGTCATAAAGCACAGTGATAGATTAGAAGAGTTTTCCAATAATCATACAATGACGACACGAAACAGATAAAAGCCAGTATAAGCGACCTAAGTTTCACAACAATGATAGAATGGCCGCATGGAGCAGGTAAATAGTACAAAAAGTGCATAAAATATGGCAAATTTGAAAAATGAAGGTAAAACAAGATATACCGTAAAGAGAGCCATTATTATCAGGCAATATCACAACAAGCAGATCCAGTTCTTTGTTCTGAGGTCGCAGTATGCCCATTGCATCATGGTAGCGTGCTTTTAAAGCTCGTTCAACTTGATCAGGCCGAGCAGTTAATGGTGGGAGCACAGGCTCCAAAGAAAATTGCTGCATCAAATTCAAATTACTTAAATTGGTTTCACCTACTAACATGATATATGTAATGTAAAAGATAATAAACCATCGCACTTTTTTATTGAATAGGAGAATCCAAGTGCAATTACCATCCCAGAAATTTGGCACATCTGAGCTAGTTCATGGCAAAATCCACGAGCAACGCTTTCTTGAACATTCCGTGCAAAATTAATGCACATCCAGCTATTCACTCTCCCACCATTCACCATTTTCTGTATTGGAAAAAGTAAGTGAAAACTGATGCAATTATTATACCATTCAGACACGGGTGTTTTGAACTAATAAATAGAACCTTGGAAGTTGGATTATTTTGCTGAGAGTATTTTTAGATCTTCATTTTGCGATGGCAATGGGTTGAGTGCAGTTCCCATACCTAAGGTAAGGTCAAATGGGAAAAACACGCCTATGTAAAGGTGAAGCTAGATCATATCTCGAATTTAATCGAAAATAAAATCAAACCCTACTCAATAAAATCAAACCCTACATAATAAAATGAACCTCAGAAGTTGGATTATTTCGCTACAAGTATTTTAAATATTCATTTTGCAATGGCAATGGGTTTACTGCAGTACCTATACCTAAGGTAAGGTCAAATGGAGAAAAACACACCTATGTAATGGACCTAATGGTAAAGCTGGATTATATCTCGAATTTAATCCAAATTAAAATCAAACCCTACTCAATAAAATCAAAACCTACCTAATTAAATGAACTTGAGTTAGATTATTTAGCTACAAGTATCTTAAATATTCATTTTGCAGCGGCAATGGGTTTACTGCAGTACCTATACCTAAGGTAAGATCAAATGGGAAAAACCTATTTAATGGCAAAGCTAGATTACATGTCGAATTTAATCCAAAATAGAATCAAACCCTATGCAGTAACATACCTAAGAACACAATTAGCGTTAAATATCACAACTGCTAGAAAGAACATAACAGCTGTACCTTATTCATCATATTCCATTGGCCTACTCTCGGTAAGCAGTCTTTCTCCCTTCCAGTATCATGGTATTTAAGCTGTGCAATGAAAAGAATTGGAAAACAATGATTCAGTAAAAAGAAGCAACAAGCAAGATTGCCATTACCATGATAGATTGACATAATTTAAATTTTACTTACCCATGGTGCAGGCAAAATTCGTGCCTCAACTGATGCAAGTTTATCACTAATTTTAATTCCAAACTCCTGTGCATAAGGATCCTCCTGGTATGCATTGTGACGGACAGTCTGGAGGGGGAAAAGGAAGAAGATGTCAATCCATTCAAATAGGTTTATAGGTAACACATTGCTAATCACTGCCCAACCCAAGGGAATAGATCTAAATCAAATTAAGTTTAAATGGCAGTTTAAATTTTATGACAAGCATCTGCTCAAAGTTATCCGCCATGATCCATAGATAATATCTAACTGAAATGAAGGCTGTTTTAAACATGTGGAGGCAGCATGACAAAATAAACTCCTGCGCAGGCAAAATTCCGTGCCTCAACTGATGCAAGTTTATCACTGATTTTAGTTCCAAACTTCTGTGCATATAAAGATCCTCATGGTATGCATTTGTGACGAACAGTCTGGAGGGGGATAAAAGATGAAGATGTCAATCCACTCAAACAGGTTTATAGGTAACACGTTGTTACACTGACCAACCAAAGGAAACACATCTAAATCAAATTAAGTTTAAATGGAAATTTAAATTTTATGACAAGCATCTGCTCAAAGTCATCTGTCATGCTCCATAAATAATATCTAAAACATTCAACTAAATGAAGACTGTTTTAAATATGGGAGGCAACATGATAAAATGAACATATAGAGAACAGCAGCATAATACTGTGCAAACCACGAACCAGGTAGAAGCACAATTAAATAACATAGTATTAATAAAGAGAACATATTAGATTGATACTGAAATTTAACTTTCTAGTGCACATGAAACATATATATAATATAATGTCATAATAAGAAAATATTCAGCACATGAAATCTTCATCTCGGTAATAATTAAGCTCTACATATAGAGGATGCTGGTGACAATTACATGGCCATAATTTCAAAATTGGAATTTCCTATATTTATGATATTTGAGTCACTAATTCAAAAAAGTAGCATAAATATTTCTAGAAGTAATCAACAAGAACCTTCAGCAATTGTACCTCACCTCAACAATGTCAAGCTCACGATCTCGAGGACGCTGGCAAGTGACCTTGAGAAGAGCAGTTATCTGCCTTTCATTCAACCTCTTAGAATACCTTTGACCTTCCACGATTTTGCACACCTGAAATCAGCATTACAGGAAAATCGTCAAGATGACTAATGAAGAAGGTTCTCCATTGAGAACATGCATTAAAAGTGCACCTAAATCAAGCATGCATATCTCCATATCTTACAAGTATATTGTGTGTTCTTAAAACACATAAAACAAGTTAAAAGACAAATTACTAACACACTAACCTCCATGGGCAGATAATTTGGTCGCTGCTGATTGCCAACTTGCAAGCAAGGCCAATTTGTGTGTTGGATGGTAAAACCATATGTCTCTTGGAAATATTGCACAACGGACTTCATTGTTCCTCTTTCATCTACTGGGAATCTGTTGGATCCATATTCATTTATATTAGAAAATCAAATTATGAAAGAATATCAGAAATCGGTAACCGATGTCTGCAGAGTGCTTAAAAGAACAGAAGGTATTATGATGGAAAGATACATACGTCAGCTCTCTAGTGGACTGTGAGGTTAAACCAGAGATGCGGTACTTTCTTCGCATGTTTCCACGATGAGTAACCTCAACCTTTATGCCCCTAAGTGCCCTCTTAATCTGCACATAAAACATACAGCAGAGAAGAAAATGATATTGTGGATTAAAACTAAGAGGTAAGCACCATGTTTGTATTGATCAAACAAGTTCCATAAAGTTCACTGAAAAATAACCACTAATCTTGTCCATTGTTTTATTTGGATAAAAAGAACAGGAATCTTGAAATTGGAATTGCTGGATAGAAAAATGTGATAGACCATGCAAATCTTTAATAAAATTAACCTACTAAAGAGGGGTGAGAAACGACCGACAGATATGAAAAATAATTTTTAAATAAAGTTAATTAATCTAAAGTAAGATGCCGAAAGTAGACCTTAACGCGGTCTGAATCAGACAATGGCCTCGACACGTCACGGTTCAAGAGTTGAGTAACAAAATCAATAACTGGAAGTGGCTCAATGAAAGCAGTTGATGACATATCTGCAAGAGAAAGAAGGTTTTTTCTAGTCAAGCATATGCCAGAAGAAAAAGAATACACAGAAACATGTATTTGCAAGAACATCTCCCATTTTACAAGAAATATCACAAGCAATAACACTCCTAAGTGAATGCCCAACCAGATCAGTGAGAATAAGAATCACCATGCTTGATAATCATACAGCTATTTACATAAAATAAAGGAAAAGGTTTAAAGTAAGAAAGTGATGTGAAACTGTAACTACATAGCAATGTAAGTTAACTGGTTAAAACATTATGTACAAGGCAATTCTTCTATTAGCAAAAATAATGTTCCTTAGCGAGGAATCACTTTAAAGTTTTAACATTGCATGCGCAGTAGTTTTCCCACATAAAAGAAGCCAGCTTTATTTTCAAAAAGAAAATTTTTACATTGCCATCAGTGTCGTTTGCTTCTCAGATTATTATTCTTTACTAGAAAATTTTAGCTAAAAATAGATTTTATTCAAAAAAAAAACTATGTGAATAGTTGGATATCTGATGTTATTACCGATATTCAGGGAAAGGCCCATCTGTGTTGGGCTAATGCTCTGGTAAAACCCCGCCAACTCTCGAGCCCTTCACCAAGTTGCTGCGCTTTCCAAGATCAGGTGAATAGAAAGACCGACCAACAGGACAATACCTATGCAACCATCACAATCCAAAAAAAATTCACTACCTTTTGGACTAAACAAAAGAAAACAGCTGGAGGGTAGTAGGTACATGATAATTACCTAGCAGTCGGCAATTCACGTAGAACAATGTCAAGAACTTGAAGAGCTTCTTGAGGAGCATCCGCCTGCCGTCCAGCCAAAAACATCTCCAAATGATGAAGATCAGCACGAGAAGCAAATTTTATTACAATTCTGAAAGTTCTCTGCCTCCTGCTGGTAAGAAATGAATTAAAGCTTTTTCTAGCAAGCTACCAAAAGAGAGGCATGAACAGCAGTACAAGGTATTGCTCCCTTAAAAAAAATTACCTCTCAGTCCCTGAACCATCATCTTCATCAGTAAGTGTAACTTGAAACTCTTTGGAGGGAAAAGGTAGTGGCCCAGCAGTATATAGACTTTTCCTTCCATCATACGCTGGAAGACGGCCTCCTAAATGGGTCTCGCGGTATAACCTTACCAGCTCTTCCATAACTGCTCGGTTCACACCTCTTGAAGTAACTTCAGGTGTAATTGAGACCTGATGGGATATAATACGCATCCAAAAGTTATATAAAACCTCACCATACAACTTGATACCAATTATACAAAAAGTAAATGTTTAAAAATACAATATGAGCTACCCAAAATGTTTTAAGATATAAGAAACTCACATCATATTGGTGAAGGTCTTTATCAGGGAGTTCAGCAAAGAAGTGGTTTGCCTTCACCACGCACCTAGCACCAAAACTACCCTTGCCCGGACGCAACGGGAATCTCATAGATTTGCTAGATGCAACAGGCTGAATAGCCTGGCTAGTTGAAACTTCAGTTTGAACAGAAAGCTGTTGAACCTGCTGTGTTACCTCAGAAACAGCCATCTCATGGGTTCTTGAAGGCAAACTAGGTTGTGATGAAGCTTGCTGGGTAGCCTGGTAAGGTGGAGCCTCAGTTGCTTGGTGCAGCTCGGGTGCTGGCGACCGCAATGGACCTGGAGCAGGGAAGCCAGCCCCACGGCCCCCACCCATGCTAGAGCCACCCCTGTGCCCACTGTAAAACTGCTGTGGTGGCATACCACCTCTTGGTTGTTGTCCTCCACGTCCTTGGTATTCTTGATGCTGGGGCCCTCCCCGGCCTTGGTATTCTGGATACTGTTGCGCTCCACGGCCCTGGTATTCAGCACGTGGGGCTCCCTGGTACTGTGGGTTCATTCCCCCACGAGGTTGGGGGCCACCACCACGACCCTGATAGTACCCTCCACCTCGACCTCCATACTGCGGCTGTTGTTGAGATTGAGAAGCCCAACCTCGTCCCCCGCCACCACCTCCCTGCTGTTGAGGAAATGGGGCTCTTTCAGGAGGACGCTGATATCCACCTTGCCCGCCAGTTTGTCCTTGTGGTTCTGATGTCTCACCAGCACCAGGGGGGTCACTTCTCCTTTTCCTCACCATGTCGTTGTCCACTGAGAAAAAACAGAAAACAGTAGTACGTGTAAGTACTTGGTATGATGAGGAGACATAAAAAGAAGTAACTTAATACCCAAAACGTGGATACTCCAAAAATTATACTAATATCAACATAACCAAAATTTCCAGGTAAATCAAATGCGCACTATAATTATGGGAACAACCTCATTACTTGTCAATCCAGTGAAAAGCCATCTTCAGCAAAAAGTTAGGACATGAAAATGTATGTTTACTCTATTTGATTTCACAGCACCAGATAAGAAATGGGAACAAAAAGGAGTTTTGGTTTGTAACCTAAAGCTAACAAAACTGGTGCCAGGAATACCAACGCTTGCATACATTTTCCTAATATATCTTAAGTAGCAGCATTGTCATTGCTCCTAAGAAAATAATGGTCATGTATTAATATCAAACATTGACTAGAAAGAGTATATATGGACTCCGGAGTATATACAGGATTATCACATATGATACCTGAAAGGACAAACATATCAGCAAACTTACAGATACACCTATATATAAATCTAGACAAAGTAATGCTGGAATGTTAATTAAGGCATCCCAAAAAATCATGAGGGGTTAATCAAATACATCATTATTAAAAAAGGTTGAAGAATGCAACTGTTGCTTAGTAAGAGAAACTTTTACAAAGTTTAGTGGAAAACTATTTCGCACAAAAGTTTCCAACGTGAAGATATCCAAAATAGACAAGCGATGGTATTTGACACAATTATGATCTTATAAATTTACTTAAAAGCCCAAGGAAAAAGAAGGAAGAACTTAATTATAATATCAAAACAACTCACTTGTTCAGACTAAAAACGAGGCTCCAACAGGAAATGGAAGAAGAGAATATAGGGTTCTACCTAAAACGTTTAACTTTAACCATCAAATGAGGACTATTTATAAGAAGGCTCAGCCTTAGGAGCCAAACAAATACAAAGAACCAAGAATTCGACCTCCACAGAATCTATACGTGGGTGGATATAATTCCTATACTATAATACAAATCCACCAAAATTTATTGCTTAAATTAACCAACATAATTATAATATCTACATATTAATGCAGAATTAATGCCAAAAGGACCAACACAGTAACCAAATACACAGTATATGAAAAATACACTTAATACTTTCACGCACCAAAAGATTAGATGAAATACAGCAATATATTACAGGGCATTAATAGCACACTAGAGTAATTATGAAGCTTTTTCAAAGCTCAAAACAAAACAAAATGCTTCCTAAAGAGGCAGAGAAATAAATAAACAGTTAACTTAGAGAAACCTCTTCTTGAATGAACTACAGAAGCCCAACTCGCATTAAAGGTAAATAAAACACATAGATCCATACCAAATCATAACAAAACACAAAAAGAGTACATAGACTAAAAGATCGTCCCTTTGGATCTACGCTCTTTCAAATAAAGAGAAACCCTAAGCCGTTCAAAAACCATCGTTAAAAAAACTAAAATAAAGGGGGAAAAAACAAAAAATTCTGCCGTCATACTTCATTAGCCACGATCGTCTCGAAATCGACAAATGTAACATAAAAAAACAATTTCTAGCAACAAAATCCCTAAAAAACACAAACATCAACCAAGATCAAGTAGCAAATTGAACAAAAAGCGACCGATCTTAATATTTTCGTAAAATCCATCGGATCTAAAGCCCTAACCCTAGCAGATCAAAGGCAAAGCACAAAGGGACCGAGAAAACAGCTATACCTCAGCGAATACCGCGAGCCAAGAGATGAAAACCGCTTCCAAGCTCCTCAAAACCGCCTAAGAGCTCTCTTTCTCCCTCTCAGAAAAAGCTGGAGAGAGAATGAAGTAGTAGTAGGTAGCGAGTAAAGAAAAAGCAAGCAATTTTAGAGAGAGAGAGAGAGAGAGAGAGAGAGAGTGAGTCTTTTTAGAGAGAGAAAGTGCCACGAGCTATCGCAGCCGAAATCCTCCGGTCCCCTCTGCCCCCCATTTAAACCCGAAACGATGCAGAAAACGACAGGTTGTCCTCTCTACACCCTTAATTCTCACCCAATGGACGTGGGCCCAAAGCAAGTGGGGACGCAACAGAATCAGGTGAGAGCGTCGGTGAGTTCTCCTGTATGGGACCAAAAGTCGCCTATTGTGGGTCCCAGATGTCAGTGAGAGGGTGATAATTTTGGGGGAACGACCTTGCTTTTGGGTTTGCCGTTGGTGAAGAGAGTCACATGATTGGTCACGCCCTACATAAATTGTCGTTTACGGAGAAAAGGAAAGATAGCGGTAAAAAGAAGAATTGGTAGGATCCGCTGTGGCATGCATTGGACCACTTTGCTGTTAAAGGCTCTTCTGTTAATCGACACGTGTTTATCTGGTTCAAAGTATGAGTTAATTTGGAAACAAAAATTTAGAGAATGTATAATCTTAAAATCTTTTCCGGGGGATACGGTACGTCCCTCGTGAAGATTTCTTGAGATAAAATCTAAGAATCTAAAAAGTACGTTATAGCTTTATATATGCTTAGATTCTTTTTTCTTAACGTATGTTTTCTTTAAAAATAATATCATATGTAACCTATTAAATATTTAAGTTATTTTCAATATCCGTAAATAACTAACATATAATCACTTCTACTTATTTTAATTTTTCATGTTGAGGCTTATAAGTGCGACAAAGGAGATGAATCACGGTTATAAAATCGTGCATTGTGTATTAATTATGTTATTTCCAGTATAAATTTTCGACTATGAACTTACTATTTTGATTTTTCAACAACTTAATCATTGGCGTTGCCATTATATTACTAGCTAGTATTAAGCCCAGCGCATTGCTACGGCAATTATTTTCTGAGGTATATCTATCGCTAAATCGATAATATAGTTTTTATATATAACTATTTATAAAAACTTGTGATAAAATATTTTACTACTAGTTATAGAGTGAATCTCCAAACCAGTTAACAAAATAATATACTAATTAGTAAGTTTTATCAAATTTCTTTAATAGAACCAAAAAGATTAATATTAGTGAAATATCGACAAATGTTAAAATCATCATCTGCAAGAGCCAAAAAATTGAATATTGTTTTCAAAAAAATGTAGAACAAAAATTTTACTTCAAGTTGAATTGTTGATAAAGTGGCAAAAATACTATAGCATGATTTTCTTGGAGTATAAACAATGTTTTCGGAAAAAATCAATGCATAAGGAACACTGAGTCAAAGGATTATAATGTAATCAGAAAGAACATTAATTTTAATATTCGAATTATATTGTAATATGAATAGTATTTACTATAGCATGAACAATGAATTTAAGGTTTTGATTTTAAGTTAAAAAGTAGTAGATAATATGAGCCGACAATTTTTTTAACACATCTACATCGGATAATAATAACAGGCATTAATTTTTTCTTTTAACACACCTACATCGGATAATAACAAAGGGCATTAATTTTTTCTTTTAACACACCTACATCGGATAATAATAACAGGCATTAATTTTTTCTTTTTCAACACAATAATTCAAACTACCGTTTGAGACACATTTGACTGACCAGAATCACGACAAGCATTAATTTTTTCTTAACCAGTAGTTCAAACTATCATTTGAGATACATCAATAGACTCGACACGCAATTAATAACAATGCACGCTTCTTACATTGCTTATAATCTACAGTTTTCCCCTTTTCTAAGTCAACTTTTTGAAGAAAACAATAATTTCAAATTGGTTAGTGTTAATACATCTAGGAGTCTAAAACAATGAGCTTTCTAAAATTTGGTTTTCCAAAATAAATCTAACTTTTAAGATGAGTAGAAAACTCTTGCGCATCCATTCTTTTTTTTTTGGACTTCTAGGTATCTTTTGTATTGTTAATACTTGACATTAATTAATACTAATATAAATAGATAAAGTTGCCTTCTTCAAAAAAAGGTTTAGAAGAATAATTTAATTAGTAAATTTAATGATGAACCATTGAAATATAAATTCCGTTGTTTAATATTATGTGGGAATGCATAGAAATCATTGATGCATGAATTTGATTTTTCATGTCAATATATCAATCATCGAAAGTTGATAGTTAGAAGCGACATTTGTGGTTTACACATGTCATAAAAATTTGGAGCTAAAATGAAATTTTTGATCTAAATACATTCACTTGTTGCTTTTATCGATGGAAACATATTAGGTTATATATCCCCATCATACATTGGGTATATTCATATTTAATTTTCATTGATTATAATCATAGAGAACAAGTAAAATCCAAGGTTTAGTTGATGATAAGTTTCCACATTTTATTTGAGTATGAAAATAGAGCAACTAGAAGTATTAGTGTTGAGAATGCGCAAGTCATTTACTTTATTTGGAACCTTTTTTAAAACAAGCATAAGATCGAAGTGTGAGTGCATGTCCAGAGCCCTTGCTCTCCATATGCAGTTACAAGACTTTATTTCTAACAAACTATTCAATGTGAATATAATGGCAACTCTATTATTTTTCAAAAAATTATGCTTTTGTAATTTTTTGGTGTCGCAAAATCATTTAACCAAGCATGTATGTTTAGATTTAAATGTGAGAGTAGTATACTCATGTATGAATGAGAGGTTCACCACCACATCATTGCAAGGGGAGCTCGCTCGATTCGCGGATTGGTCCGACTCGTAATTCACTTCTGACTCCGTGTTCGATAGCCCGACCGTAGTGATGTTAATTGTGGTTACATTCATAAGTAGCTTGGTCCATCTTTATTAAGTTTAACTAGTATTTTAGCCCGTGCTAAGCACGACCTTATCGCCATTTTCTAATCTTACTTTCAATTTTTGATCTTTTATTTACGAAAAGAGTCTCCAAAGCTATAGATAGACATTCATGTTCAAGGCACAGACATACCTCCTTATTCGAAGCACGGAGAGACCTCCCAATTATGTTTTTGAGTTTAAAATTTTTGCGTCAACCAAATGTAAAACATCAAGAAATAAAATATATTTCATATTTAGAAGCAAAGAAAAATAACAATACAAGATATAAAAGTATTAAAAATTCAACATCAAATAATATATTTTCTACATATCGAATGAATAATCAAAATAGGAGAACAAATATATCTGAAGTCAACATGGATGTAATAAAGGATCTAAAAGTGTTTCATGATCAAATTCCTTCCCAGGGTCCCCTGGTCAATTATTTATGAACTGAATTTACGTTAAATTCTATCACATATACCTTCTCTACACTGTACCATTTCTACACAATTCCGTTTGAATCCTTTTATCATATCATTGCCATGTAAGTTTAATCATAGTGGTACAATCCAAGTTTAATCACAATGGTGCGATCTAAGTTTAATCATACATAGCAATGAAAGTTAAATCATCGCAAAGTGAGGGAACTTTAGTCATAGCGAAGTGTTTAAAGAATATTCTTGTAGCATGATTTTTCTTGGAGTATGAACAATGTTTCTAGGTAAAAATCATTGCATCATGAACACTAAGTCTAAGGATTATAATTTCTTGTAGCAAGGACATTAATGGTAATATTCTAAATGATATTGTAATATGAATAGTGTTTCTTGTAGCATGATCGATGATTTTAAAATTTTGCTTTTAAGTTTAAAAAGTAGTAGATAATCTGAGCTAGCAAATTTTTTCAACACATCTACATCTAGATAATAACAACAAGCATTTATTTTTTTCCGTTTTCAACGCAATAATTCAAACTACCGTTTGAGACACATTTGACTAACCGGAGAATCACGACAAACATTAATTTTTCTTAACCGGAAGTTCAAACTATCATTTGAGATACATCCAATAGACTCTAACACATAATTAATAACAATGCACGCTTCTTGCATTGCTTATATCCCTTTCTAAGTCAACTTTCTTTGAAGAAAACAATAATTTCAAATTGGTTAGTGTTAATACATCTATTGAAGTCTAAAACAATAAGCTTGCTAAAATTTGGTTTTCAAAAATAAATCTAACTTTTAAGATGAGTAGAAAACTCTTTCGCTTCCATTGTTTTTAGATTTCTAGGTATCTTGTTGTATTGTTAATACTAGACATTAATTAATACTAATATAAATAGATAAAATTGACTTCTTATAAAAAGGTTTAGAAGAATAACTTAATTAGTAAATTTAATGATGAACCATTAAAATATAGATTCACATTGTTTAATATTACGTGGAGTCACTAAGTTGATTTGAGGAAAATACATTGAAATAAGGTATTCAAGTATCAATTTGGATATTAAATCAAATAGATATGCAAATTCATGAAATGAAATTAGTTATATTATACCTAATATACATTTTCCCTCTAGTATTTGAAATTTAAAATTATCCAAACAATGCTTACTAGTAAATTAGTCAAATTTGGCAAATCAGTTAGGAAAATATTAATAGTAATGTAGTAATAATGATTTTCCAACAATTTTGGTAACAAATCCTAATTTGTTATTTAACAGTTTAATTTGATTCTTTTAAATATTTTTTATTTTTAAACTAATTAGGTTAAAAGTACCTAAAATATATCATTTCCCTTGTTTTTAAAATTTCAACAGATATCAAAATTTTGGTAAATGAAAATTAGGCATGAAAAAATTTGCATATGATAAATTTTGGTAACGAAGATTAAGGTGATAACAAATCCACTTTTCAACAGTTGATTCCCAAAATTATGTATAAAATGAAATGTCGGTTAAAAACCTTGAATTTTGGTAACGAAAGCAAATCATGAATAGATAACTGAATAAATATTTTCACAATGAAAAAATTACATGCCTAAATTTACGAAATTGGTTAACTAAAAAATCAAAACTTACCTAAATTATCTTATCCCTCTATTTTTTAAAATTCAAGAAACTTTGAATTTTGGTAACTCAAGTATTTGGAAATACACGAATTGGCAATTGAATTAATATTTTTACAAAGAAAAATCACGCACAGAATTTCAGTGCTTTACATATTAATATTAATCTACATATCTTTTTTTCTTAACAAAGGCAATGACTGATATCTAAGATAGCAATAGGAAATAAATAAGCAGTTGGTAGAAGAGACACATATTGAAAAAATTGTGTGGAGAGAAGCGACATGTTAAACTGTGGAGAGTTATTTTACAATTATTTAAGATGTAAAACCCAATTCAACTTACAACAATATGCAATTTTAATTAATCAATTGAATTAGAAAAAGAGATATTAAAAATTAATATATGTATACAAAAATAAAACCCCAAAGCCAAACCCAACCCAACCTAGACTCAAAATCTCATATATATTAAGCATTTTAAAAACTACAATTTACCTCTTTGATGTAAAGTCAAAATTACGTCAATTCTAATCGATCTCCAAAGCGTTCATTCTAAACAAAACTAAAAGACAAATAACATGGAGAAGCTTTCAATCTCAATTTACAACTTAATGCAATTTTAGTAGCTCCAAATATATCTGAAAAGAGATACTAAAATAAAAAATTTGTTGTGGTTGATTTTTTATCGATTGTAGTATTAAATTTATGAAACAACTTTTTGGTACTTGTACTTGATTGTAGTATTAAAGTTAAAGCTTTCATCAATTGAAATCGATCTCCAAACGCTTAACCCTAAACGAAATTATAGAAAAGATGAAAAACCCCAATTAATTTACAACAATATGCAATTTTAATTAATCAGCTAAATCTAAAAAAGAGATATTAAGTTTTTTTAAAAATAATATGCACAAAAATAAAAATAAAACCCTCCAACCCAACCTAGCCCGGATGCAAAATCTCTTATGTATTAAGCATTTAAAAATATATAATTTACCTCTTCGATATAAAATCGAAATTGTGTTGATTCAAATTGATCTCCAAAAGGTTCACCCTGAACGAAATTAAAAGAAAAATAACATGGAGAACCTTTCGGTTTCAATTTATAACTAGTACAATTTTAATAGCTGCAAATATATCTGAAAAAGCGATATTAAATAAAAATTTCTTGCCTGTCATTTTTTCTCAATTGTAATATAAAATTCATGAAACAAATTTTTAAGGTATTTGTACTTTCGATTGTAGTATGAAAATCCATGCTTTTGTTGATCTCCTAAGCTTCATCCTCAACAAAATTATTAAAAATATCCCATCTAAAATATTTTTCTTTAAAATGTAATGGTAATCAACATAAATTTTTATCAATGGATCAAATTCTTTATAAAATCCTATATAAAAGATCCTATTTTAAATGTAAAGTAAAAAATAAATGTTGTATAGATATTTGTTTATTTTATTTTAAAGATATTCTTTTATTATACATGATTTAAATTAAAAGGTAATTCATTGATTTTACCTTCTTGATATTAAATAAAAGATAAGAAGAAATTGCTGATAATCATGACCTACCTTGCACTTGAATCTAAAACATGATATTTATTATTTTGTTATAAAATGTTAATTAAAAATTAAGTAATAATCTAAAAATTAAACCAAATAAATTTTAATTTAAATAAATCAAAATAACTGAAAATAATGCAGATTAACTAAGCATTAAGTATCTAATTATAATTAATAAAATTAAAGGTAATACAAATAATTAAGACCAATATTACGATATATTAGAAGATGCATAAATTTAACCAATCACTTTTCAAACCAAATATATATTGAAAAATTAGAAAGCTAATTCATTGATTTTAGCTTATTGACATCAAATCAAAGAGAGGAAGAACTTGTCGATAATCACGTTCTACCTTGCACTTGAATCTATAACCTGATATTTTTAAGTTTGGTATAAAACATCAATAAGAAAACTTAAAAACAATCTAAAAATTAAACCAAATGAATTAATTATTTATTGAATAAAAATAACTAAAAATAATACAAATTATTAAACCAAATAAATGAAATTAGAAGCATACCAATAACCAAATCATGTAAATTCTTCACATCGCTTGAATAGGGAAGATTCATAATACTAAGCTTAGAAAAGTAAATATTTCATATCATAAAATTAAATAAAGAATATAAATAGAAGAATACCATTTATTAATCGTGCAATTTCTTTACATAGCCTAAATCACAAAACATCAATCATCATCAAAATAATAATAATATGTAAATAAAGACTAAAGAACTAAAAATATAAATAAATCTTCCACAATATTCGATATTTAAACAAAAAATAAAGACTCCCACTATTCTGCAATTTGAAAAACACCATGATATTTGGAATAACATGAAAAAAGTTAAGCAGAACGAAGAAAAAATCTCTCACACATGACAGTATTCCTGGCAAAGTAGATCACAAACAATGTATAATAAATGCTTATAAACATTCATTTATAGCTTGTTGTTGTTATGACAAAATATAGAAACAAAAATGACTTCTCTCTCTTGAGTTTCTACAAAACATTTACTCTGATCCTGACTTCAAGCTTCATCTGCAATTTATAGTAAAGTTTAAAAAAATCAATGAAAGATTCAGCATAAAGAAAAGATTGAGGATTTGCGCAAAACAGAAAACTAGTGGAGTACTAAAAAAACAAGTATCATATGAGATGTGGATGTCATTAGTGTATATTTAATCTGAGTTAGATTGTCGCAACCTATGGCTAACTCTGGATATGGTTCAAATAATAGATTGTAACTTTGCCTTCGATCTATCTAGTAGCTCAACATTATCATAATAATTAATGGACTATTGAAATATTGACGATTAAAAATTATAATTTGAAGCAACGGTTATTTACAATTGATATTGATAACACTAGAATTCAACTCGTGATATTTAATAATAAAAGAATTTTCACACTTGTTTCTACAAGAGCCCTGGTCAAGTTGGCATTCAAGCTAATACTTATCGCACTCTGCAAAAACTAAATGTTGTAACTGCTTCAGATCCTCCAAGTAATCATCTAAGTCATCATCGTTGTCATCTTCATAATCATCTGCATTATCTATATTATTAGACGTTGCTGAATCTATGAACTGGCTCCCCCAAAACTAAAAATAAAAACATGAGTCTCAGAGTGATGTATGATAATATATCGATTTATGTTGTATGATAATATACCGACACTTTTATGTACCAAATTCATGAGTGATCTCCTTGGCATTTCTATTTCATGCTCAAGTGTGATGTAATTTTTCCGTCCTTTGGGCTATTATAGTCTCCTTTGTTACCAAACAAGAAAATTAATATAAAAATTGTTATCTAATTTATCTATATACAAAAGCAATAGGTGTTATCTTGCAGCTATTATTCATATCTACAATGCACAACCTAATTTTATAGCAAACTTTGAAAATTTTAAAAGATGAACATGTGCCTCGGTTGGTACAACACTTGGCTTGGAAGGTATAATATAAGGACAACTGTGAAAATCATCAACTGTGAAAGTCAATGCATTACCTAATTTACTATAAATTCTATACAAACATTGAACTTAAGTATTTGATAATCGTCTGGAAAATTTGAAATTTTGGTTGATTTACTATAAGTCCAATTCTGATTGCAACTGAATTATTTTGGTTATTAAATGTGAAATTTAAAACTTGTTTTATATTGTTACTAAAACTTGTCACTATATACTTATATGTTAAATGTATTTGACCATTTTGTCATTTCTTGTATTTCATTATAATGAATATATAATTTGCATGTGCAAAGATCAAGAGTGTAAAATTTAAGTTTAGGTTGCCAACATGTAATAGTTACCTGAGGCAGAAAGGAAGCCATCAGAGATATGTGATCCGATGGCCACCGAGCAGAAGGCAAACCACCGAGATTATCCTCTACGCCTTTATCCGGAAGCTCAAGGAGCTCAATGCACTTGAGCGTAGGCACTGTTAAGCAAAAAAAATTTAAAAAGTAAGAAATGTTAAGATACACAATTGTTCAAAATGAAGTTCTAATCTCAGTAATCTAAAGATATACTAGCAAAATATAATTGACACAAATATAATTTGAATAAAAGCAACAACCTATACTTGCATATCGGAAAAAAAATTAGTCGGTAACGATGCACTCATCCTTCTTGTATAGTGTAAATTTTTGTTCGCCACAATGCTTGACATTCTCAACCAAACGCTTCACTGTCAGATCATTAGAGACTAACCTTTGCATAGTATTATATGCACTTTGCTAACGCATGATAAGATGAACGTGCTTAGCTTCAAATGGATACATTTTTAAATGTAAAAAAGTGTTGTTTTTCTAGAAGTAACCTTCAAATTGGGTGATTTTATAGAAATCACATTTGAATGTCAAGTACTACATAAACCCCCCTTAAAGTGCGTTTGTGTTGGTACCAACCACCTCCTAGCCAGTTTAACTGAAAACCCAACAATACCCTTTCAACTTCACATTCAAGGCACACGACTCATTTTATTACTGGTTAGGTCTAAACTATGAGCATAAAGAAAATCTAACTAGCACAAATAAAAGAGCATAAAAGTAAATCTACACTACAAAAAAAAATACATCAAAATAATAAAAGAACATGAAAAATAAACAACAAAAAAGAGCATGAAAGTAAATCTAAGCTACAAGACATGAAAATAAATCTAATCTACCAACATAAAAAATAAAATACTAAACATGAATTTCTAAAATAAGAAAATAAAAGAGAAAAATAAAACTCACATTGCAAGGGGTTGATCCATTAAAATAAAATCTTCATCTTCATCTTCATCAATAAAGAAGAAGAAAAGAAAATTAAAAAGATAGAAAATTTTATTTTTATTAATTGTAAATAAAGTTTATAATTTTGGAAGGTCTTCTCAATTAAGAGTAATCCTTCTCTCCAAATGGAGATTATTATAAAATTTTCCATACACTCAAACCCTCACTCTACCTCTATTTATAGATAACAAGAATCTCTCATAACCCTTAGATTTGTCTTGGCCCAGATAACTCTCACAATCATAGGATTTGGCTTAGGCCCCAAGTAACCATCATAGTCTTAGGATCTCTCACAACTTCTTTCTATATTATGAATTATGTCTCTTAATAATATCTAAACAAATTAGGAGCACATGAAATCGTAAAAATAGTTATATAAAATTTTCACTATTAAAAATATTAAAGATAAATGTAGCGATGATCACAATTAAATATTTATGCTCACTTTTGTTTTTATCACAAAAATTGAAATTAATTTAAACATAATTCATTTTAACTTGACAAAGATTCGATGTCATCATGAGCAGATATTTATACTTCTCGGTACAAGGATAATTTTATCATTACCTCCCAAGTCTAATACTAAGTGATGATAAACTTGTCTCTTCGGACATATTTTTATGGTTCTAATAATAGGCTTCATAGTTAGATGGAAATCTGCAAAGTACTATTTTAATGATGATGTTACAAAACTAATGATGAGACTTTTGGAGGATAATCCACGCATGTGATTCCTTCAGCCTCAAAAGACCTTGACTCGTCAAAGATAGATGTGTTTCTGTTGGAAAAATAGCACTTGGTGAATGGGAAAAAATAGTTCCCAAAGGGGCCAAGAACAAATGGGAAGTTTAGTCCCACATTGGGTAGAGCAAAGAATGTGGATGAGTTTATAAGTGAAAGCCCAATAATAAGAGTTAAGCTCTTATGGGGACATGCCTATGTTGCCCAGGGTCAAAATCCCGGGATCCGAACTAGCCCGATTAGCCTGAACTTGTGTGCAGGCGCGAGACCTGCGGACACGAATGTCGCATCAAATCTCAGGGGCTTAGAACAAGCTACCTTTTGCCTATAGAGATAATTTTTTGGTCTTGGCGTAAACGGGTCGGGTTCGGGTTTAGCTTGCCCACGAGAAAATTTCGCGGGTAGGGCGGTTACAAAATTTTGTATGCATTATCTGCACATGGGGAAGTTACAAATTTTTCTCCGCGTAACCTACGAACGTTACCTCTCCATCGCCGCTGAAATTTTCTACGAGCCCGTTCTTCACCTCGCTATAAATACCGCAGTCCTTCAAGCTTCAGGAACACACCAGAAGCAATCTCTCTCCCCTTTGCTCTTTGGCTATCTTCCTCCGCATCAATTTCTCCGGTTCTCCTCTTAGGTGTTTGGTTGCAGACGGGGCAGTCTTTGTACGCCTTCGAGCTCGTTGTATCCTAGGAGGCAGACGTCCGAGCTAGTTTTCGAGCACTCCGAAGGGGACGAATCTGCTTTAAGGAGACAGTGCTCCACTGGCCTCGAGCTTCATCTTCTTTGCAATTATAAAATTGTCGTCGTTTATATATATATATGTTCATATTTTCTCCATTGTAATTCTTTCATAAATTTTCTTGTATAGCCAATTCTAATTTGGATCGTGTTTGTAACAATCTTAAAGCAGAATATAGTTCAGTTGCGATGACTTCCTCCAATGAAGATTTGGTTACCGGAAATGGATCCGCTTTATCGCTTTACTTGAATCTGCATTTATATCTGAGTAAGTGGTCGGTTAGTGAAGTGACGGTTTAATTCACCACAGTGGAAGGAGAAGTTCAATGGTTTGAACTTTAAGAGATGGCAGCAAAAGATGTTGTTTTATCTCACCACGTTGAACTTTGCGAGGTTTTTAACGGAGGATGCTCCGGTGATGCCTGAGGGCAAAGCGGATGCGCAAGTGATTAGCGCCATCGAAGCTTGGAAACACTCTGACTTTTTGTGCAAGAACTATATAATGAATAGTCTGCACGATTCGTTATATGGGGTGTATGCTGTGTACAAGACAGCTAAACAGTTGTGGGAATCCCTGGATAAGAAGTATAAGACTGAAGACGCTGGGGCAAAGAAATTTGTTGTCGGTCGCTTCCTAGACTTCAAGATGATGGATTCGAAGACTGTGATGAATCAGGTGCAGGAACATCAAGTGATCTTGCACGAAATCCAAGCAGAAGGAATGGTGCTGAGCGAGACCTTCCAAGTGGCTACGGTGATCGAGAAGCTACCTCCCGGATGGAAGGACTTCAAGAATTACCTCAAACACAAGCGCAAGGAGATGAATATGGAGGAGCTCATTGTTCGACTCCGAATTGAGGAGGAGAACCGAGGCTCCGAGCGCAAAGCATCCGGGTCTTTGACAGCAAAGGCAAATGTTGTGGAGCATAAAAGAGAAAACAACAAGGGCAAGAAGGCAAATCTGAAGCTTGGGACCAAAGGAGGAGTCGCCAAGAAGAAGTTTGTAGGAAGTTGCTTCAATTGTGGCAAACTGGGCCACAAGTCCACTGAATGCAGGCACCCAAAGAAGAAAGAAGCCAACATGGTTGACAACGTGGGTGATAATGATCTGATCGCGGTGGTCTCTGAGGTGAACATGGTGGGGTTCAACCCAATAGAGTGGTACCTTGACACTGGTGCTACAAGACATGTCTGCACAAATAAGGACCTGTTCTCCACATTCTCACCGACTGAAGGCGAGAAGATCTATATGGGGAACTCTGCCTCTTCAGCTATAGAAGGCAAAGGAAAGGTGTTGCTCAAGATGACTTCCGGCAAGACGGTGACCACGGTGATGTCTTGTTCGTGCGGATATCCGCAAGAATCGGTGTGCGGTCATTGCTCAACAAACATGGCTTTCGCATGGTTATTGAATCTAACAAAGTTATTCTGTCAAAGAATGGGGTGTATGTGGGAAGGGGATATGCCACTAATGGCCTTTTAAATTGAATGTAATGGCTATTAAGAATAATGGAAATGACTCTACTGCTTATTTGCTTGAGTGTTCTAATTTGTGGCATGGTAGACTAGGTCATGTTAATTATGACACATTACGTAGATTAATTAACTTGAACCATATTCCTCCTTTCCAAATTGATTCAAAATATAAATGCGGAATATATGTTGAAGCAAAATTGACAAGGTCATCGTTTCAAACTATAGAGAGAAACACTGAAACGCTTGAATTGATTCATAGTGATGTGTGCGATCTAAAGCTTGTTTAAACTAGAGGTGGTAATAAATATTTTATTACCTTTATTGATGATTGCACAAAATACTGTTATGTGTATTTGCTAAAAAGCAAAGATGAAGCTTTAGAGAAATTTGTTCTCTACAAGAATGAAGTTGAGAATCAACTCAACAAGAAAATAAAAAGATTGAGAAGTGATAGAGGTGGCGAATATGAAACACCAATTGGTGAATTCTGTGCACAACACGGAATAATACATGAAGTGACCGCACCCTACTCACCTCAATCAAATGGTGTTGCTGAACGTAAAAATCGCACCTTAAAGGAAATGATGAATGCGATGTTGTTAAGTTCAGGATTACCTCAAAACATGTAGGGTAAAGCTATTTTGTCAAGCAATTACCTTCTAAATAGAGTACCCCGAAAGAAGCAAGAAAAAACTCCATATGAGTTGTGGAAAGATAGGAGACCATCCTACAAATACTTGCGAGTGTGGGGGTGTCTTGCAAAAGTAGCAGTTCCAACACCAAAAAGAATAAAAATAGGTCCTAAGACAGTGGACTGTATTTTCATAGGCTATGCACATAATAGTAACACCTATCGGTTCCTTGTGTATAATTCTCAAATCCCGGATATACACAAGAACACGATAATGGAATCAAGGAACACTTCATTCTTTGAAAATATATTTCCTTGTAAGTCCGGTGATGGATCAGGTCCATCAAAATGAACAAATGATGCTATGAACCAAGATGATGAAAATCATGAACCGAGACGTAGCAAAAGGGCAAGAGTAGAAAGATCATTTGGAGATGATTTTCTAACTTATTTGTTAGAAAAAGAACCCCAAACTTATACTGAGGCTATAAGTTCTTCGGAGGGACCTCTTTAGAAAGAAGCAATCAATAGTGAAATTGATTCAATTCTGTAAAATCACACGTGGGAATTGGTTGATCTTCCTTCTGGTTGTGAACCTTTAGGATCTAAATGGATCTTCAAGAGGAAGATGAAACCCGGCGGTTCAATCGATAAATATAAAGCCAGACTTGTAATCAAAGGATACAAGCAACGAGAAGGCCTAGATTATTTTGACACTTATTCTCCTGTGACGAGAATAAATTCAATTAGAATGATTCTTGCAATCGCGGCCTTGAGAAACTTGGAAGTACATCAAATGGATGTAAAAATGGCTTTTTTAAACGGAGATTTAGATGAAGAAATCTACAGAGAACAGCCCGAGGGCTTCATGGTTTCGTGAAAAGAAAAGAAAGTCTCAGAATTAGTAAAGTCCTTGTATGGTCTAAAACTAGCCCCAAAGAAGTGGCATGAAAAGTTTGACCATACAATGATTGTGAATGGATACAAAATCAATGAGTGTGATAAGTGTGTATACACTAAAGAAACCGAGAAAGGCTATGTCATTTTGTGCCTTTATGTGGATGACATACTCATTGTTGGTAGTAATGACAAAATTGTCAAATCTACCAAAGACATGTTAAACTCAAAATTTAACATGAAAGATATGGGACCTGCGATGTGATTTTAGGAATTAAGGTCACTAGAACAAGAGAGAGCATCACTTTGAGTCAATCTCATTATGTGGACAAGATCCTTGAAAGATTCAATAAGGATGACTCGAATTGCTAGAACTCCATTAGACACTAATCTCCATCTAGCGAAGAATAGAGGAGATAGTATTTCTCAAGTGGAATACTCGAGAATTATTGGAAGTTTAATGTACTTAATGAGTTGTACTAGACCGATATCGCATTTACGATTAGTAAACTCGTGATTCTGAGTAATCCAGAGTCTTTGTTCATTGGAAAGCAATCGTGAGGGTATTACGGTACCTACGATATACTCGGAGTTATGCACTTCATTATGCAAGATATCCAGCAGTTATAGAAGGGTATAGTGATGCAAACTGGATATCTGATATGAAAGACACAAAGTCCACTAGTGGATATGTGTTTACACCGTGCTGCGGTATCACGGAAGTCCTCAAAACAAACCGTTATAGCCGTGTCCACAATGGAATCGAATTCATTGCTTTGGACAAGTGTGGAGAAGAGGCTGAATGGCCGCGTCAATTTCTAGAGGACATTCCAAAATGGGAGAAACCTGTGCCACCAATATGCATTCATTGTGATAGTCAATCAGCAATTGGGCGAGCACAGAGTGCTATGTAATGGTAAGTCTAGACATATACGTCGTAGACACAATACCATTAGACAATTACTCTCAACTGGAGTTATCACTATAGACTATGTGAGGTCACGGGATAACATAGCGGATCCGCTAACCAAAGGGTTAAACAGAGAATTAGTTGAGAAGATGGCAAAAGGAATGTGCTTAAAGCCAATGAAGGAATAAAGTTCTTATAAAGGAAAACCATACCTATTTGACTGGAGATCCCAAGATTTAGGTTCAAATGGACAACCTAGTTATGAGAACTTAATGTAGTCACTATAGACCCATTCCTATAAAAGTGACATTGAACGATCCAGGGTAGCAATATGTTGCTTTAATGATTTTACTTAAGAATTAAGTAAATCACCTATGCAAGAATGAAGTGGGGCCGCTTAAACAAGAGAATTGTGAGACTTAATTCTCTTGAAACTCTCGCAGAACCAGGTTGATGTCCATGGCCAAACCGGACATAATCATGAGAACCGAGCATTGAGATAATGATTCCTGTGTGAAATATATGGTTCATTTACAAGGAAAAGCAGGATAGTTCAAGGACATTATGTCTACTGGACAGCTAGTAAAGTAAGTATATTTTCACGATGGAAGGTTCAAAGGGTAACACCTACCTATCCTATGTAGGAATCATGGGAGAACTTTCTAGTCGAGTCAAATCAAATAACCTTTTTTCCATTCATGTGGGGGATTGTTGGAAACATAGCACTTGGTGAATGGGAAAAACTAGTTCCCAAAGGGGACGAGAACAAATGGGAAGTTCAGTCCACATTGGATAGAGCAAAGAATGTGGATGAGTTTATAAGTGAAAGCCCAATAATAGGAGTTAAGCTCTTATTGGGGACATTGTGCCTCATGGCGCCATACAGGGGTGCAAATCCCAGGATCTGAACTAGCCCGATTAGCCTGAACTTGTGTGCAGGCGCGCGACCTGCGGACACGAATGTCGCACCAAATCTCAGGGGCTTAGAACAAGCTACCTTTTGCCTATAGAGATAATTTTTTGGTCTTGGCGTGTCGGGTCGGTTGGGTTCACTTGCCCACGAGAAAATTTAGTAGTAGGCGATTCTGATTTGGCGATCACGCCAATTGCGGGGCGGTTATAAAATTTTGTATGCATTATCTGCACGTGGGGAAGTTACAAATTTTTCTCCGCGTAACCTACGAACGTTACCTCTCCATCTCCGCCGAAATTTTCTACGAGCCCGTTCTTCACCTCGCTATAAATACCGCAGTCCTTCAAGCTTCACGAACACACCAGAAGCAATCTCTCTCCCCTTTGCTCTTTGGCTATCTTCCTCCGCATCAATTTCTTCGGTTCTCCTCTTCGTGTTCGGTTTGCACAGCAAGGAGCAGGTGCTGGCTGCCTTGCGAGCTCGTTGTATCCTGGGAGGCAGACGTCCGAGCTAGTTTTCGAGCACTCCGAAGGGGACGAATCTATTTTAAGGAGACAATGTTCCACTGGCCTCGAGCTTCATCTTCTTTGCAATTATAAAGTTGTCGTCGTTTATATATATATATATATATTCATCTTTTCTCTATTGTAATTCTTTCATAAATTTTCTTGTATAGCCAATTCTAATTTGGATCATGTTTGTAACAGTTTCTATTGCTACAAATACTCACCTCGATCAACGATTATGCAACAATTCCCATAAGATTGCTACTGAATGGATTGGAGGAAACATGTAAACAATATAAGTTGAAGGGAAAATTATCATTCATGGCTAACAGGATCTTGTGAAGTATTATTACAGTACCTATAATGCATTGCAACATTCCCTTTATTCCCAAGGGAAAAATCTAGATGTTATGAAACAAAATCATGCAAGTTGATCAATTGATCTCACGAAGGAACTATAGTGGAACTCAATTACAATTCACATATGCACAGTGACTTTTGTAACCAGAGCAAACACGTATTCTATTTACATCCATTTACAATACTCTATAGGTTAAATTGTCATTTATTCAAAATATATAAATTAATAAATATATTAATCAGTGTCACTTAATTAAAAAATTTATTAGATGATGGGTACAATAACAACAATGAATCATCAACCTATCATCCATCCCGATCCGCATGGATTTTGTGACCTTGCAAAATCATTTGCACTCATTTTATTTTTCAATTTATGTACCATTATATATAAATGCTCAAAATTTATTTTCAATAATTTACTATAAATTTTGAATTTTTCCCCTCTGAATCACTTCCTCAATTTTATTTTTACAAAACAATTTTATAACATAAAACAATGCCTACGTGCAAGGCACGTGCTCTATACTAGTACTATTATAAAAATGTGTTGCTATGTTAATATATTTTTTTCAAAAATGCCCTCCAACTCATGTTAAAACACATACATACATGTATAAGATACATACATGCATGCATGCATGAAAATATAAAACACATGCATGCATAGATGCACGTACATGCTCAATATTAATGTGATCCAATAAATCTACAGAACTATGCAACCTAAATTAAATTATTAAATTAAGTAAACTAAATATAATAATTACAAAAAATACCTCTTCATATCAATTATGTTCCTCATTTCGTAAACTATAGTATAACTATATTTAATATAGTTAGATATCTCTATATTACTGTAAATTTTAGATACTAATGAATTCTATATATATTAATACATAAAATAAGGATGCACACTAAAATATTATATAATATATCTAAACCAGTTTTAATATACTATAGTTATAATTTTGAAATGCATATTCGTTTCCATATGACACGTTGAATACCGCATTTAACTTCCTCTCCTTTAATTTACAACAATTAATAGCAATATTAATTACTACTAATAAATTATTATTACAAACTAATTTACTCTAGGAATTGTCCGTCTCTCTTTCTCATTAACGACCTTCCTTTTTCAATATAATTATAAATTGATTGTCCTCCCTCCTTTAACCATGAATCACAAGTTGATTGTACATAATTCATATGATGTTATTAGCGAAGGGTGATCCAATGCCGCTAGCAGAGAAGAAAATGGAGAATGATTTGGTGGATGGGTGGCTGAGGTGGATCATAAGTAATGTGCCGAGAAGGGTTCTTGATAGCTTGGTGCCTAAGAGCGCTGGTTCTTATGAGATGATTGATGATTCACAAGGTATTGATAAGTTTACATACCTTCTAATAAATTTGCGTATTTATTTGAGCTTCTGGTGAATTTGGACGTTTAGTCTATTTTTTCTTTTCTTTTTCTCTTTGATGGAGAATGTTTAGTCTTTTGATAAGTAACAATTTGTTGAGGTAGCGACATGGTTCTAAGAAGATGTTTAGATAGATGTAGTGTATTTGATTGAGCTGTTAAGGATTTTGACTATGAAGATGTTGCTTAGACTTGAAATAAATTGAAATGGACGATTTTGATTTTAATTATGACTTCTGGGACTATGAATTGTGAAACTTTTCATATTGAAATTATGTTTTGAGTATCCAGTTAATATGAAAGATTGAAGACTGATTGCTTTCACGGCATTGTAAAAGTGAAAGATATTCAATAGGGTATGCGTAGTTGCGAATTTTGAACTGAGTTTCTAAATACGGTGGCAATATTGTTAGAACGTTGTTGGGGTAGTAAAATATTGTTCGTGCAATATCTCTTGTTTGATTAATAACAAACTCTCATTTGCTACTAATATGTTTGTGAGATGATATATTTCACGTATAAACAGGTATGAACAAGTTACGGTTCAAAATGATGCAAAAATCAACACGAACGTTGATTTCAGCCTTTAAACCATCGATGGTCACGAGACACCGTCGATGGTCAAGTCAAGCCATTGATGGACTACAAGAAAGAATCGAAGAAACAGAAATCAGATTTTGAACCATCGTCTACAGTCGACCATCGATGATTGCAAGGACCATCGATGGACTACAGTCAACAATTGCAGAACCCAAAAACTAGGAATTTACACAATCGATAGACTATAGTCAATTATCGATGATCATCAACGGATCATTGATGATCATGACCCACCATCGATGGTTGCGACAAGTTTTAGCAGATTTCAAGTTTTAATTTCAGATGTTTATTGATTCTTTTGATCTCTTATTGGAACTCTGATTAAATGATCTTTTTCATATGCTATCAAGGTTTATTTAAAGGGGAATTGAGGAAGAGAACAAAGAAAAGGAGAGAGAGAGAGAGAGAGGAAATTGCATAGTAAAGGAAGAGCGTATATTAGGGTTTGTGAGAGGCTCGTTCAACTTCTTCTCGGTGCGCTTTTTATTGGAGTTTTGTTCAGAGAGAAAGAGTGCCCTACGCCTCCAATGCTACACCGCTTCTTCACGGATTTTCATCTATATTGTTTTGAAGAACTGTTTGTTAAAGGGCTGTAATATTTTTCTTTTTGTTCTTTATTTATTTTGGGTTAATTGTATTTCAAACTTGTGAGTTTGACGACATATTCAAACTGGGGTAATTGAGGGCTGGCACACTCAGGCCAGGTCAATTGAGAGTTTGGCTAGCTAGAGTTAGGTTTCTTCTGGTCATTGTGAAGAGTTAGGTTAGACGACTGGTTTCGTGTAGATTCTAGGGTGCGACCTTTGAAGCATACTGAATCGGGTTGTGATTCAGGTGAACTCTGATCATAGTGAGGAAGGCCCTTCGTGAGAAGGAAAAGTGGGCGTAAGATTTTGATCCGAACCACTATAAAAATTTCGTGTGTTCCTGTGTTAGTTTGCTTTTAGTTTTTCGCATATTAGTGTGGAGAAAGCCAAAAAAGAAAAACTCATTTTTATTTAGAAAAAATATTAGCTAAAGTATTTATGCGATACTAATGACTTGGTAGCCATTACGTATGCAAATTAATATGGAGGAAAGAAAAAATAAAAATAAGTAAAGGCTCATTTGATTTAGAAAGAAATGTTTTTGAAAATTAGTCCCCACAACTTCAATAATTACATATTAGTCCCTCAAATCTCAATAATTGCTTATTAGTCTCTCAAATTCTAAGGGGTCTTACAATTTGGTCCCTAAATGATGAAAATAACTCTTAGTTATGATTTCTCTCTTTAAACTCATCTTGCTCAAAAGAAAAAAAAAGATTAATTACACTTTGGTAATCTATAGTTTACACTTTTATAACTTTTAATACAAAGGGTTTTGGCAATTAGATGTAGGATCGTAGATCCGATCACACTTAAACACTAGAGGGGGGGTGAATAGTGTTTTATAATATTTTATGCAAGATAGATTATAAATTGCAAAAAGATAGCACAAATACAGAAAATTCACAATTGCAAACACAGATATTTATACTGGTTCCACCTCCCCGGTGTACATCCAGTCCCAAGCAAATCCCGCTTGAGAGTTTCCACTATGATTTTGAAATACCCTTACAAAATCAAAGAATCAAACCTGACCAATTTGCAAGACCATGCAAATTGCAACAATCTCAACCTGAGATCCACAATTCTCACACCTGAGAATCTCCTTTGAAAACAATAACGCACAAGATCCTATAAGCCTTGATGTGTAGATGATATGCGAGTGGCTTAGGAATTTCTTTAATCTCAAAAATATTTTTCTTTTGAATGTCAAGAACAGCTTTTGCTTTTGAATCTTTGAACACACACTTTTCTTTTCAAAATTCAAGTTAATGTATATGAGAATTTCGTTTATCTTTTTCTGAAGTTTTACTATTTATATCTCTTGAAAAACACCCATTCAAATCAAAGAAAAGCTGTTAAAAATATTTAAAATTCAAATTCGAGCAGTCATAAAAGCGTATTATAGTCGACTACTATATCAGATTAGTCGACTAATCGTGTTTACAGTTACGTAAATGCAATTCAAGCATTAGTAGTCGACTACTATTTTTATTAGTCGACTAATCTGTAATAATGAGAAAGTCCGGGTGTATGTTTTAAATGCGGATAGTCGACTATATATATGCAGTAGTGACTAATCATAAACTTACTGTTACGGAAAATTGTTTAAGTTTTCATTAGTCGACTATAGTTTGAATTGGTCGACTACTCGTAAACTTACGAAACTTATATATTCATTATGTTAAGTAATTAGTCGACTATAGTTTGAATTGGTCGACTACTCGGACTTAAAAGTTTATAAATGAATTGATTTAAACTTTAAAACTCTAATGGTTAATATAGGGATTTCTATAATTAACCAACACACTAAGCATGTGTTAGTGTGTTCTAAATATGCATGTGTGTGTGTGATCAAGGCTTGTACAATATATTCTAAGTAAAGAAGAAAAATTACATTGTTCTTTGTATTTCATCTTGCTTTTCATCTTCAATACTCCATAATGCCTTGAGTCCAAATTTGATCTATATGATATCTGCATCAACAAGTTATACCACACAAAACATATATATAGAACACATATTGTTATCATCGAATATAATCTTGAGAATATATAAATCAACATTCTCCCCTTTTGATGATAACAATTAATTAAAATTACTCCCCAGTATATATGCATATATGCAATGGAATAAAACTAAAACTCCTCCCCGTATATATAAAACATACTTACACATAATATCATACTTATCAAATTTTCTCCCCTTTGGTATCAACAAAAATAAGAAATAGATAAGCAATAAAATACTTAATGGTCATAACGGAATATATAAAACAAATGCATTACTAACTTAAGAGAAACATGCATGTCTATAACATAAATGCAAAACACATAGTCTTTAAACTTAAGCTAAGGAAAGCTAGATAAGCTAAATAACATAATCCTAAGTATCAGTAGGTCCTGGTGGTGGATAGATTGACGCAAGTTTTCTGTTGAAGTCTTCAAACATACGCATCATCATTTGTTGGTTCTCCATCATTTCACGTTGGTTGTTCATAATGTTGATGTTTTGATCGAAAATCAAGTTTTGACTCGTTTCTAAGTTCGGGATCTGGCCGATAAGGTGTTGTATTGTGCATCTGTAAAGCAGGATGGTTCAGATTGCACTGGTGGTGGAATATGGCTGGAAGAGGGTTCACCTTGTTGTGAAGACTGAGGAATATCTTGAGTGTGAGTTTGGGCAGGTTCATCTTCAGTTTGTTGTTGTTCTGGAAGTTCGAAATTAGATATTTTCATCCTAGTTAGGGCATTGGAATCAAAGAACTCAACCGATCGAAGGATGAATGTTTCAAGCTAAATCTACACCTAAAAGCTTTGAAAATGGTAGTCAAAAAGGCTCCAAAAGGTAGAAATCCTCTATAAGGAATGTGAATAAAATTTTCGAAATAAACTTCAGCCCAATTGACTTGAATATTAGCCATAATAGCATATAGGGCTTTAGCCAATTCCAAAGAAATGAAATGAAAGTCAGCCTAATTTTGGAAACAAATTATAAGCTAAAATTCGAGTAATAAAACGAGGAAGGGGTCAAGTTTTGAGAGTGATTCAAAATTCCTCCTTGACCGGTAGGAAAATTAAGTTTTGCATGATATCTTCATCATCCATGGAAACATCTTCAAGACTAATTCCTCTATTAGGAATTTTCAATATTTTTCCTAGAAGTCTAGGAGAAAAGAAATTTCTTTTCCTTTAACTAGAGTGTCTATTTGACGTTCTCCATCATCAAGTTTTTATGAGTGAGATTTGTGTAGAAAAGCTTGATAAGAAGTGGATAATATGGATGTTGATTTTCGAAGGAAAAAGTTGATCTAATCCAACATTAGCAAAATATCCTTGTAAATTATGAAGTGAAAAATCTTCATATTTAATAAATCGACCGGGATTTATATCATAAGATTGCATTTCCTTAAAAGTATCTAAAAGACTAGGATCTTTAAGATAAATAGTGTAATCTTCTACAGGTGGAGAAGGTCCTGAGCGAGAACGCTTTGATCTAGACATAATTGAAAGGAAGAAGATGTTGGAGAAGACTTACCAAGAGATGAAATTGATCAAAACACTAAGAAAATCAGCTGTCGGGTTTGAGTAGTCGACTAAATGCTCTAGTAGTCGACTAATGATGCCTGGAACTGGTAAAAAGTGAAGAAAAATTAAAGATTTGAAGGAAGAAATGGAGTTGGATGATGTCCTAACTTGAGGAAAGAGTACCCTAACTGAGATCTCGGTTTTTAGAAGAGTGGGAATGGTAGAAATGGGTAAGAATAAGTGGGAGTAGTTTTGTTAGGGTTAAAATTAAATGAAGGGCTTGGATTAGAAGTTAAAATTAAATGAAAGGTTGAGATTTAAATCATAAGAAAATAAATCTAGGGCTAGGATTAAAAATGGTTGGATGTATGGTTGAGATCTAAAATAACTTATGTTATTGGATAGTGGGTTTGAGTTTAAAAAGAAACAGGATCCAATAACAATATTTTCAGAAAATAGTTGAGTAGTCGACTAATCTGAGTTGTAGTCGACTAATCTGCAGACGAACAGAATATATGTTTCTGTTTGAAAGCTAGTAGTCGACTAATCTGAATATATAGTCGACTAATAAGATATTGATGAGAATAATAATTATATGAATGATTGTGCATGTAGTCGACTAGTGAAGTTATTAGTCGACTAATAAACATATGTATTTATTGAATAATTAATTTAAATCGTAATTGAACATATACCTAATTCTCTTCTTAATTTAACATAAATATCTTCTTTTAAAGGTTTAGTTAAAATATCGCTATTTGTTTATTAGTAGATATAAATTCTAATATAATATCTCCCTTAAGAACATGATCACGTAGGAAATGATGTCTAATATCAATATGTTTTGTGCGTGAGTGTTGAATGGGATTTTTAGATAAATTAATTGCACTAGAATTGTCACACATTATAGAAGATGTGGAACAAACTATGCCATAATCGGATAGTGTTTGTTTCATCCATAAAATTTGTGCACATGTTAAACTAGCGACAATGTATTACGCTTGATTGTTGATAATGATACCGAATTTTGCTTTTACTAAACCATGATACAAGTGAATGTCCTAAAAATGACATGTACCACTTGTACTTTTTCTATCGATTTACATCCAAAGAAAATCGGCATCACTATATGATAATAAATCAAATGTGCTATTCTTTGGATAAAATAAACCAAAATCTGAAGTACCTTTAAGATATCTAAAAATTCTTTTAACAGACTTTAAGATGTGATTCTTTAGGATTAGATTGAAATCTAGCACATAAACAAACACTAAACATAATATCAGGTCTCTGGTGTAATGTAAAGAAGTGATCCAATCATACCTCGATATAGCTTTTGATCAACATTCTTACCACTTTCATCTTTGTCAAGTGATGTTGTAGTACTCATTGGTGTTGGTTTGCTAGTTGTATTGTCCATTCCAAAACGTTTAAGTAGTTCTTTTGCATATTTATTTTGATTGATAAAATTCCTTTCTTCATTTGTTTGATTTGAAGTCCAAGAAAGAAGTTTAGTTCACCCATGTGACTCATTTCAAATTCTTCTGCATAGTCTTAGCAAACTCTTGACAAAGATCATTATTAGTAGAACCAAATATTATATCATCTACATATATTTGTATTAATAATATATCTTTATTTATTTTTAATAAATAAAGTAGAATCAACTTTTCAATTTCAAAACCGGATGTTAAAAGAAAAGATTTTAATCTATCATACCATGCACGAGGTGCTTGTTTAAGACCATATAAAGCCTTTTTAAGTTTATAAACATGATCAGAAAATTTTTCATGTTCAAAACCAGGAGGTTGTTCTACAAAAACTTCTTCTTTAATAAAACCATTTAAAAATGCACTTTTAACATCCATTTGATAAAGTTTAAAATTCATAAAGCATGCAAATGCAAGTAAAATTCTAATAGATTCTAAACGTGCAACAGGAGCATAAGTTTCATCATAATCAATTCCTTCTTCTTGATTATAACCTTGTGCAACTAATCTAGCTTTATTTCTAACAACTTGTCCCGATTCATCTAATTTATTTCTAAAAATCCATTTTGTTCCTATAATGGATTTATTTTGTGGTCTAGGTACAAGATCCCAAACATTATTTCTTATAAATTGATTTAATTCATCTTGCATAGCTTCTATCCAAAATTATCAAGTAAAGCTTCTTTAACATTTTTAGGTTCTACTTAAAACAAATGCAACATGAACTATTAAATTAAAATGAGATCTAGTAGATACTTTATCAGATATATTTCCAATAATCAAATCATGTGGATGATTTTAACTTCTACAAAACTCTTTGGTAATTCATTTTGTAAATTTTCATCTTTTGAAATATCTAACATAGGAGTATCATTAATAGTATCAATTAAATCATCATCATTACTTGAAATAGAAGGTGTTTTTATAAAATTTTCATCAAAAGAAACATGCATAGATTCCTCAATGACTAAGGTTCTTTTATTATATATTCTATATGCTTTACTATGATTAGAATATCAGACAAAAATTCCTTCATCGATTTAGAATCAAATTTATCTAAATTATCTTTTGTATTTAATATAAAACACTTACAACCAAAAACTTTAAAATATGAAACTTTAGGAATTTTATTATAAAATAATTCATATGATGTTTTGTTTAAAATAGGTCTTAATAAAACTCTATTTAAAACATAGCATCTTTGTTGAGGCGATACGCTAAAAATATTTTGATAAATTACTATCACATAACATTGTTCTAGCACATTCTTGTAATGTCCTATTCTTTCTTTCTACAACTCCATTTTGTGGAGCTGCTCTCGAAAAGAAAATGTATGTGAAATACCATTTTATCACAAAATTTACAAAAGTTCATTTTCAAATTCTCCTCCATGATCACTCATTATAGTAACTATAGAAAGAGATTTTTGATTTTGAATTCTTTTACAAAATATAGAAAACTCATTAAAAGCATCATTTTTATTTTTAAGAAATATTACCCAAGTAAATCTTGAAAAATCATCAACAATTACAAATGCATATTTACTTCCATTTAAAGACGCTATCCTAGAAGGACCAAAGAGATCAATATGAAGTAATTCAAGTGGTTTACTAGTAGAAATAATATTTTTAGATTTAAAAGAAGATTTATGCATTTTACCTTGTTGACATGCATCACAAAAATTATTTTTATAAGAAAGCTTAGGTAAACCATTTACTAAATCATATTTAGAAATTTTAGAAATATGTTTAAAATTAATATGACCAAAACGTTTATGCCATAATATAGAATCATTTGAAGATGCAATAAGGCAGTGTTCATTTGAAATATTATTTAAAGATAAAACATATATATTATTCTTTCTATGACCTTTATATAAAATTGTAGACCAATCAAGATCATAAATTAAGCAAGAATCTTTTTCAAGACAACTTTAAAACCTTTATCACAAAGTTGACTTATACTAAGCGATTATGTTTAAGACCTTCGACTAATAAAACATTATTAATAATAGGTTTATTAGAATTACCAACGGTGCCAATACCAATCACCTTTCCTTTGTTATTGTCTCCAAAGGTGACTGTACCACCATCTTTGTCTTGAATTGATGACAATAATTGAATGTTCCCTGTCATATGTTTTGAACAATCACTATCTAAGATCCATCTATCTTTCTTTGGTACACGAAAAGATAAACATTTATAATCTTGGTACCCATTTTACATTGGGTCCTTAAAATTAGTCTTTAGGAAACCAAACCCATGAAGAGTTTGATTTTCCTATGTAATTAGATGATAAGCAAATATCTTTAATAAAGCTAAAAATATAAGACTTTTTCTTATTATAATTTAAAACTTTAGGAACCTAAATAGATAAATATTTTGGTTTTCTTTTATTTAAAATATTATTTTTAACATTTTGTTTATATACTAATGAAGATGATTTTACAAAAGTGGTTTTCTTATGAATATCTTTTTCAACTTGAAAACCCAATCCTTTTGTTTTTGAGTTACTTTTGATAAGAAAGTAAAGTTTTTAAATTTTCTTTACCTTTATTAAACTTACTAACATTTAAATATATGTCATCATATTTTGATTTAATCAAAGAAATATCTTTATCTAAAATACTAATCTGAGTCTTTAAATTATTACATTCGATTTTAGATACAAATTTTCATTAGTTAAAAATAATTTTCTTTAAGTAAATTTTCATTTTCTTCTTTTAATTTAATTTCTTGTGAATTAACATAAGAAGAATTTAAATCAGAAATTTCCTCTAATAATCTCTTTTTTTTATTTTTAAGAAAATTATGTGAGACTTTCAATCTTACAAAAGTTTCATATAATTCATTAAATGCATCTAAAAGTTCATCATTATCATTTACCTCATCTTGGGCCATGAAACACATATGAGCACTTTCATTTTCTTTATTTTCTTCATCGATGAAGAGTCATCACCGTCATCCCAAGTTCTTTGCCATTGCCTTTCTTTTCTTGTTATTTTGAGTAGTGTTGAAATTATTGAAATGATTTGACTTTTGCTTATTCTTCAATAAAGGACAATCTTTCTTCATATGACTGCTTTGTTACACTTGAAACAAGCAGTGAGTTATTGAATTTGAAAATTTAGATTTAAACTTACCTTGTTTTATAAATTTTGAAATTTATGCGGCAAACATGCTCATTTCTTCATCTTCATTATCTGAATCTTCCTTATCAGATGTGATGTTGAATGCAAGAACTTTCTTGTTTTTCGTTTCATCTTCATTCTTTCTATCTTCGATTTGAACTTCGTATGCCATTAAATTTCCAATTAAATTCTCCACTGACAATGTTGATAAATCATTTGCTTCTTCTATCGCTGTAATTTTCTTTTCCCATTTTGGAGTAAGTGAGCGAAGAATTTTTCGCACCATTTCCACTTGTGTATAGGTTTTTCCAAGTCCAATTAGAGTATTAGTGATATCTGTAAATCTTGTGAACATTTCTCCAACCAATTGTCTCATTTTCTTTCATCAGGAACAATTCAAACTCGTGGACAAGAACGAAATTTTAGACTCTTTTACTTTATTTGTACCTTCATGTGTTACCTCAAGTGTGTGCCAAATATCATATGCAGATTTTCTTTGTTGACACTTTCGGTTGAACTCATTTCGATCAAGTGCACAAAATAAAGCATTCATTGCTTTGGAGTCCAAATTTGCATTGTTCCTTTGTCTTTGTAGTCCATTCAGCGGAGTAGTTGGCTTCTAATATCTTGTCTCTACAATGTTCCAAAGTTAAGTATCCAATTGATTGAAGATAGATTTTCATTACGCACTTCCAATAGTTGTAGTTGAGTCCATCAAACATTGGTGGGCGATTTGTTGAATGACCTTCTTTGAATTGTGAATTACGATCAGTAGATGCCATCTTTCACCTTGCTCTGATACCAAATGTAGGATCGTAGATCTGATCACACTTAAACACTAGAGGGGGGGTGAATAGTGTTTTATAATATTTTATGCAAGATAGATTATAAATTGCAAAAAGATAGCACAAATACAGAAAATTCACAATTGCAAACACAGATATTTATACTGGTTCCACCTCCCCGGTGTACATCCAGTCCCCAAGCAAATCCCGCTTGAGAGTTTCCACTATGATTTTGAAATACCCTTACAAAATCAAAGAATCAAACCTGACCAATTTGCAAGACCATGCAAATTGCAACAATCTCAACCTGAGATCCACAATTCTCACACCTGAGAATCTCCTTTGAAAATAATAACGTACAAGATCCTATAAGCCTTGATGTGTAGATGATATGCAGTAGTGGCTTAGGAATTTCTTTAATCTCAAAAATATTTTTCTCTTTTGAATGTCAAGAACAGTTTTTGCTTTTTGAATCTTTGAACACACACTTTTCTTTTCAAAAATTCAAGTTAATGTATATGAGAATTTCGTTTATCTTTTTCTGAAGTTTTTACTATTTATATCTCTTGAAAAACACCCATTCAAATCAAAGAAAAACTGTTAAAAAACGTTTAAAAATTCAAATTCTGAACAGTCATAAAACTGTATTATAGTCGACTACTATATCAGATTAGTCGACTAATCTGTGTTTACACAGATTCTGTAAATGCAATTCAAGCATTAGTAGTCGACTACTATTTTTATTAGTCGACTAATGCTGTAATAATGAGAATGCGGGTGTATGTTTTAACGGATAGTCGACTATATATGCACAAGAGTCGACTAATCTGTAAACTTACGATTCTCGAAAATTGTTTAAGTTTTCATTAGTCGACTATAGTTTGAATTGGTCGACTACTCGTAAACTTACGAAACTTATATATTCATTATGTTAAGTAATTAGTCGACTATAGTTTGAATTGGTCGACTACTCGACTTAAAAGTTTATAAATGAATTGATTTAAACTTTAAAACTCTAATGGTTAATATAGGGATTTCTATAATTAACCAACACACTAAGCATGTGTTAGTGTGTTCTAAATATGCATGTGTGTGTGTGATCAAGGCTTGTACAATATATTCTAAGTAAAGAAGAGAAAAATTACATTGTTCTTTGTATTTCATCTTGCTTTTCATCTTCAATACTCCATAATGCCTTGAGTCCAAATTTGATCTATATGATATCTGCATCAACAAGTTATACCACACAAAAACATATATATAGAATACATATTGTTATCATCAGAATATAATCTTGAGAATATATAAATCAACATTAGATACCCTAAAGTTCACACTTTTTAATTTTGATACCTCAAAGTTTTTCTTGACACTTTTGTTAAGGCAAAGTTTGTATCTTGTTAACTTTGATACCCAAAGTTTTTTGACACTTTGATACATTAAACTTTTTCTTAAACTTTAGGGTATTAGAGTTGAAAAAGGTTACAACATTGGGGTACCAAAGTAAAAAAATGAAATCTTTAAGGTATGAAAGTAAAAAATACATAAACGTTAGGGTAGCAAAGTGTCAAAAAGGTTTGGGGTATCATAGTGTCAAATAAACTTGTGGATATCAAAGTTTTAAAAATAGTGTAAACTTTAGAGTGCCAAATTGCAAACAACTCTTTAAAAACATTAGATGATGGTATTTTAGACATTGAGGGGTAAAAGTGCAATAAGACTAGGATTTAATGAAGTAATGAGCAATTATTTAGATTGAGATACTAATATGAAATTATTGAAGATTTGAAGGACCAATATCTAAACAACGCTATGTAAAAATACCCTCTAAAATGTTAAATTGCAAATAACCCTTTAAAAATTAGATGAGGGTATTTTAGTCATTGAGGTGCCAAATTACAACGACATTAGAATTTGAGGGACTAATGAGCAATGAGATTGTGGGCTAATATGCAATTATTGAGAATTTGAAGAACTAATCAACAATTCTTGAGATTTGAGGGGCTAATATGCAATTATTGAAGATTAGAGGATTAGTACTAAATAATAACATTAATTTAAAAAAGGGGTGCAGAGATTCAAACCTACAATCCTTGGGTTGTTTTGTGAGCTTTAACCAACTAAGACATGCTTCGATTAAAACAATTTTCACAAAAATATAATTAATAGAAAAGTTACTATTTATTTCCACAGTAGCTGCAGTACTAACCCCAATAACTTTAGTATATATAAAAATACACTCCTCAAATCTCGGGATTATCTTTTAATCTCTATAGTATCAAAATTATCTAGAAGCTAAAATGTAGATTTCTACAATTACTCTGATAGAAGGGTCAATTGTTTTAGTAAAGATTAGCAAAATTGACCATGCGTTCTTTACAACATTTGTGTGAAAAAGCAAAAATAATGATTAAGCATTTTGCTTAGAAAATTTATTTTAATTTGTGGATAAAAATATTTTGGGAGTTGTAATATAGATAAATTACATGAAGTATTGGGCTTGTTGGCAATAAAACTTTTTAGGAAGTGCTAATTTAATAATTGACGTAAAAATTTTACATGAAGTATTGGATTTAAGGTTGATTTTGGTTGTATTTAATAATTAATAGTGTAAAATTTTCGGTTTATAGGTAAAAAACACTTTTGAAGGAGTATGGGTCCAAAACTAAATGGGCTAAGACATTGGGTTTTAGTTAAGAAAGAACGAAATTCCATTCTTGTAGCTTATGAACAGTGTGAGTCAGTTTACTTTAGTGTGTGTGTGTGTGTATATATATATATATATATATATATATATATATATATATATATATATATATATATATCACTATATATAAAAAGCCCTTGGGCTACTATGCGACACTTCTTCTGATATTTTTTAAGTAATTTTCACTAGATCAAACTGCTCCTTGCCTCTTGCTACAGTATTTTCCGCGGTACTGTAGCTCCATTCACTAAAAATGCTACTAGACTTACAATAGCCCCTTAAATATTTTGGGATTTACATAAAAAACCCTGAAAGTTTTAAAACTTACACGAAACACCCTCAAAAAGTAAAAACTTGCAAAAATACCCTAACAAATACACTAAAAAATCTAAAAATTACAAATCGCACAATGCAAAATTTTGATTTGCAAACACCACCCTGCAACTTTCAAACGCTGCAAAAACCATCCTAAATTGATGGAGCAAACAGTTCGTTGAAGTTTTTCATCCACCTACCTGACGGAGCAAACACGTGCATCGCACGTGCCTCGTCACTAGTATAGAGAAAAAGCCCTAGTAGGTGAAGGCTCTCCACAAAGAGTTTGCATAACATTCTTTAGACCATTTTGTCCCCAATAACTTATAAAAACCACAAGAAGTGTCACATGTCACAAATTAAGTTTAATATTTGCTCCTCACACGTGCTAGCAACAGCTGCAGACGAGAGTGTAGCCAGGTGTTGCCACCATGGCTAGGATCTTAAAAGTGAACACCTGTTCATTAATCGAATTGGGCTTTGGCCTTTTACAAAGTAGGATTGGTTTAATTGCCCTTGCCCTATAGTTTCCTTTACTTTGCACTTATACACCCGCACTTGTCTTTCAACTTTTTCTTATACTTAGATAAACTAAAGTTCTAAAATTTTGCACTTTAATATCCACACTTATATGCAAATCGTGAGAATTTTCTTACAAAATTAACGGAGGATAGTTTTATTCAAAATTGGTGATTTGGGGTCATTTTTCAGAAATATCAAGATTTGGGGTAACTTAAAAATATTATAAATTTGGTGGGTAAACATAGGAAAATTCTGTAATTAATTAATTAAGGAGCAATGGTATTCTAACTCATCTCTATGAGATACGAACATTAGGAAGACCATTTGGATCTTCACAAGTAATATAGATATTACTATTTAGATTAATGACAAAAATAAAAATAAAAATCTTCTGTAGTTTTATATTTATCACCAACGAACTTGTGTATTATAACTTATAATCTGGTAACATCATTACGTTTTGTATAATCATCTACAACTTAAATAAATTTGATAATTACTTTAAATTTTAATATTCATCCTAGCACGTGTTTTGTACTTATTCATATTTTTCATTCAAGACAAGTCAATAATTATAATAAAAATTATTATTTCAAATTTCCTTTACATTATAGCGAATTAGAGAAGTTAACGGTTTTTCTAATGTAAGGACTATATGGCAAGAAAACTGAAGATTTAAGGGACTAATAAGCAAATAATGGGATGTGAGGGACTATTTGGCAATTAAAGATGATTTAAGGGGCTAATATGCAATTAACTCTATATTTTAATATCTAAAATTTAAGAAGTTGCCAAGTGGCAACTATAGAGCCTTGTTTTAGTATACTAGTTGGATTGCGTGCAATGCACGTGATAAAATTTTATTATTTAATTTAAATTTTTAATTTTATTTAGGGAAAGATTTGTTACTAAATTATTGAATGTAAGGAATGGATCAAACATATAGACACAATCTAAAAATTCAACATTTGAACAATAAAATTAGATTTAGTGATGATTGGGCGATAGTACATTGGTTGTATCTATAATTTGATCATTCAATCAAATATTGTCTTAAAAATTTATTAGTATTCCAATCATTCATTTATAATATGATATATTAGTATTCCAATCTCTTTACTACTATTTCATGATCCAACCATTCATTTATGATGTTTAAATTATTAGTATTCCAACCATTCATTTATAATATGATATATTAGTATTCCAATCTCTTGACTACCATTTAAAATAAAATTTTGGATCATGAAATAGTAGTCAAGAGATTAACCAATATCGCCACGGATATCCAAATGAATAAATTATTTGTTATATTAGAGAGACCTATGACTACATTATTGCTTGCAGGTATACTGTTAAGTAAAATACTTTTAAATCAAAATCAAGCCTCCAACAATGAGGTATCATTTCTCCAATCTTTGCCATGTTTCCGATAAGCTTCGTAGAACCGCTTGAGCTTCTCTTTGCTCCATTGATGCCCAAGCATATTAGATAATTTATTTTTCTGTGATTGTGAAATGCCAAGAAAATGTGAAAAGTTAGCAAAGAACTTTTGTATTAACTACAAGGCGTTCATTTTTTGAGCGAAACTTCACGTTAAAAATAGAAGCATAAAGGAGAATAACCAAAACACATAGACTGTACATAAAAAATAGATCACCTCCGCCATCACGAAATACTTCAAAGAAACAAACATCACTAGCTCGACGCATATGGCCCTAATCACAGAGAATGTACATGTTAATTAGTACACAATTTGAAAGGAAATAATAAGTGAAAAATCATACAGACACAAGGTTGTGCACCACCTTTAGGTCTTGCCATGATGCAGATGAGGGTAGACCAGTCACCTTCACTGTATCGCATAACATATGTCTTAGAATGGAGATACATAAAAAGAGCAGCGCCTAAAGTTCTACATAAATAAAACCAATTCAAAAGCGAACCTCGATAATTTGAATGCCTTGAGACACCACCACGGCCACCTCCACCTCCACCATTGTAACTACGATGACGTTCAAAAGGTGAGGGATGCCCTCTTTCACCATGCACAAGTTCCACAGGAAGCCACGGATTGAGATAGTAAAGCATATTACCTGACTCTCTCCATGCTGTTGTAGAACAAAATAGAGAAATAAAAAGAAAGCAAAAGAAACAAGCAACAACATACCCGTAGCTTATGACCGTCAAAATTATAGCCGTTGCGGCCACGGATCGCATCTTCAGCATCATGAGCTTCTTCAAACTGTAAAACGACAACATAAAACATCAACGTCGTTAGGTTAAACTATCTAAACATAACATGAACCAATAAGAAATATCAGCCCCAAACACATAAACTTCAACTTTCATATACGTTTCATTTCAATTATGCAGTCAATAAAATAAGCTAACATAATTTGACTTTCATTGAATTGTTAGAAGGCAGGTTTTATTATAAAAAGTCAAGGCCACAAATGAAAAGGGCCCCACAGATGATATTCATTTCATGACATTGATTCATTTTGATAAATAGGATTTCATAAAGTAGTACCTCAACAAATGCCTAACCTGGAGGCCTTGGAGGAATCTTCAGATCAATATCGTTAATGGGTCCATACTAAGAAAACAAACAATATGTTAGGAATGTATAAATCAGTAATTCATGAGCAAGTTGCTAGAGAAAAAATAAAATTTGGTATCTTTTCCATAGCAATGTGTGTGCAGGCACACATGCAATGTCTATCATGTGACCCATTTGAACACTTTCCAGGCTAGATATGCCCTGATCACAAGCAAATAACAAAGAAGCTATAGACTATGCACACTTAAATACACATATTTCTGCCTTGACATTCTCACACATATTCGTTCTAAAACTAATGAAAAAGATTACAGAAGTGAAATACTGACGTACACTCATTAGCAATAAACCACATAACTGCATCACATATATTTGCATCATAGGTATAATAATATGGCAGTAGTCAACTATATGGCTACACATGTGCACTGGACCTACTGATTGATTTTTTTATAGATGGAAACCAAGAATGCTACTGATGTACAAGAACTTGCAACTTTCTTGTTGACCAATAATCGAAATAAAAAATAACTTATTATAAACAGTTGAGGTCAATCCTAAGCATAAGAGCAAAAAACAGAGTCCATGAAAGAAAGGACCGACATTTTTTCCTTTTATTTTTGTTATTTTTTATTTGAGAGAGAGCGAGAGCGAGAGAGAGAGGGGGGGGGGGGATTGTGTTTCTATCAAAGCTGCAGCCTGCCTTCCATTCAAGAGTTGCTTTACAAAACGAAGTTACAGTCCCCATCTCTAAGAGGTGTAACGAATACAGTTTTAGTTACAAATTTAAGAAGTTGTTGATATGGAAATAGCACTTTTCACGGTCAAAATCCTAGAGTTGAACAAAGCTCATGCACTAACTACTGAGCAAGATTAAAGTATACTGAGGTGAAATGCCAAGAATAGGCAAAGGTAAATTAGCACACAGAATTAATTACTCTCCACTATCACATCATAGTACAAGTTTTCAAAATACACATAAAATTAAATGCCGAATTGTTTGCTTCATCTCAGCATGTGCAATTTTATAGGAAAACCTCTTCTATTTTTAGCTATCGCATAACTTCTAACTGTTTGGAATAAATCTAAATTATTCAGGGTGTTGAAACTGTAGATACAAGTCATTTCATAACATCCGAAAATGTGGAAAGACTAAGAAGAGCAAAGGAAGCCAACCAAGTGCAGGTATGCAGTTCTCTGATAACTGATCCCTCTGCGTCTTTCCTTAATGTGCACTAATTAATGGCATCTAACTTTATTGACATTACTTAACAATCAAATGTTAACACTACTATCATTTGACAAAGTTGACTTTCACCACGAGCTTAACAAGTTGTTAGTAGCTTTGTTATTATTTCTGTCAAATACAAAAAGGCATATAGTTTTCGTTATGTGCAGGGCAGCAGGTTCAAGGATTTACTTATGAATCGTTATCCAAACATGCTAGATACCTCATATATCATCAGTCTGTCTCTGTTTTCTGTAACTTGTCGTTATAACAAAACTTTAATTTCTGAGCAATGTTGTCGTAGATGAGCATTTTGTTTGACTCTCTAGCAACCTAACCCACATCGCAATCCTACATAATAGACAAAGCCTTCTGTCAAAAGCAGTATACAAACCAGTTTTTTGTGAACCTAAGCATTCTTTGCTCAAGCTAGCATTTTTTCCCCATCACGGCACGTAGAGAGAAAATGTGAAAAAGAAAACAAATAATAAGAGCAAACAATGTCATTGTTTGCATAGATATAACCCGTGATCATTCAACATGCACATTAAAAATTCAAATGAAGAAAAAAAAACAATGAAAGGAATTTATATACTTACTGTGATGAAACCTAGATGAAGTGCTAGGTAATCTGACTTTTCCAATAGAACCTTTGAATTGACGTACAAAACAGAGCTACAAATTAAATTAGGTTTTGATGTTAGAAGAAAGCAAAATATCGGATATTAATCAGCCAAAACTGATTACAATTCAAATTTGATGCCTGAAAATTTACACAAGAATATATAGGTAGAGACATGGCCGGAAAAAAAATTAGGTAGTGACAGCGCCGGAAAAAAATTAAGACTTTACCACAAGTAAATCATCCAAATTAGCTAAATTTATAAATCAAGCAAGATCAAACTCAACTACATTAAATTAGGACCTTTGAATTGAAGTACAAAAGCAGAGCTACACATTAAATTAGGTTTTGATGTTAGAAGAATGCACAATATCGGATATTAATCAGCCAAAACAGATTACACTTCAAATTTGATGCCTGAAAATTTGAGAAAGAATATATAGGTAGAGACAGCGCCGGGAAAAAAAATTAAAACTTTACCACAAGTAAATCATCCAAATTAGCTAAATCTATAAATCAAGCAAGGTCAAACTCAACTACGACAAACTTTAACTCAATTAGGTCGCAGGGAGAAAAAAATTAGAAAAGGAGAGGATAAATCATACCTTCGTAAATGGCTTTCCTTCGTGATCCCAAACGATGCCAAAAATCTGAGAAGTGAGGAGTTGAGGGCAGAGGGATGCGGTGATGATGAGGATAATAATACTCATCTTTGTGGTGGCCGGAGAGAAAGCGAAACTGACGGAAAATTGAAGGTGAGGAAGCGTAACCGACGGAAGAAGATTGAAAAGAACAAATGGAAGAAAGAACGATGGGTTAGGGTTTTTTATTTCTGATCTGAATTATAAAAAAGATATTTTTGTTATATTTATAATAGGTGAAGGGTATTTTGGGGTAGGGAAAGTTTTTCTACTACTCCCTCTTTTAAAGGGTAGATAGATATATAGAGATTTCTTTAACCTTGTGCAACGACTATAGGAAGCAAATACGTGCAGCTTTATTATGCAACAAATATAGAGAGCAACGCACGTGCTCTTCCTACTAGTGTTAGTAAAAGCGCTAATCTCATTCTTGAAGAGAATAAAAACTATACGTGGTCATTTGACCACTATACTACCGATTGTCTTGTAGTGCTCTCTTCATTGAAAGAGTAGGCAGTGGAAAGATCAATCTCTAAATAAAGCCTTTAGGTTGGGATATGTCAAATTCTAAAAGACCATCGCCTAGCTTATATATTATTGTATTACTCATTTTACATGTCTGCTTATATTGAAAGATCGTACTTCGATGATCGAGTGCTATTTTTTTGCGGACTTTGATCTGATCCGATAGGGCCTTCTTTTCTTCCCTAAATCACTCCTGCTCTCTTCTTTCTTTTCAAATGGGCAAGCATAAGTGTTGTAAAGGCATTACGAAAATTGAAAACAATAAAGAAAAAGCTATAGAACATTTCAACAATTAATAAAACATTAGATCTTGCTTTACCTCATCCCTTTATTGTGACTACAACAACCTTACAACCTCACGATTCATCATGATTCCCTAGTGTTTTGGCTTGGTTAGGAAACAAATCTAATAAATCACCATTAAGATAGGATTATTATGTTTAGAAAGAAAAAAAGAAAAGTAAAAGAAAAGAAGCACATTTTTTAACGAAAAATGTAATAACATTGTTAACTAGAAATAGCCAGTACATTTAATCGAAGCTCCCGAGCAATGAAATCGGGGCTTCCATTTAACCAATAAGGCCATGAAGTATCCTCACAAGTCCCGTATCTAGTTACTAGTTAGCTGTTCACGGGGAAAGTCGGTTTTGTATTCATTGCTTTGTTGAATTCGTTTACAGCTTCGTTGGCCTACAACAAAATTCAAAAGAAATGCCTTTTATTTTAAGGCGTACAATGAAAACGAAAATTACAACTTCTTCCTTTTGTGAACAAACACGAGGATCTCTATTTTCCGGGATCCTCGCTTGTGTGGGTTCTTCGCCTGTGCCGGGGACTTTTTGTTCGTCCGTGGACCACCGCGCAATTCAGATCCTGGTAGAAACCCGGATTCTGGAACTACAGACGAGAGGCCCGCTTCACGAAGGAAACGGCCCTAAGGGATCACACTCACGAAGGAGAGGATCGCCTGCGGGGATCGCACTCACGAAGGAGAGGATCGCCGGAGCGGGTGAGATCTACGAGGAGAAATCACAGCGCTATCCCCGAAGGGTAATCTGTAGTCCTGACCCGGATTTGCTTACCTCGCGATCGTAGATCTGACGTCGACTGAACTCGTGCTCGCCGGTGCTCGGAACTGTGCGTCGACGGCTCGTAGATCTCGCGAGAGCTCTCTCCCAAATATCAGAAAATCCAACCCTTGAAACTGAAGACCCCTCAACCTATTTATAGGCAAATAATCAAGAGAGTTTGGTAGGACACCATTTGGTGTCCGGTCTTGGCCGACACCATTTGGTGTCCGGTCTTGGCCGACACCATTTGGTGTCGACCAATGGCGGACACCAAACGGTGTCCGGGTTTTGGCCGGACGCCGTTTGGCTTCGTTTGGTTGGTTTTCGAACTTTTCGCGACGTTTTGTTTCGATCTTGTCGTTGTCGTCCTAAGTCCGTGTCCGATTCATTTCTTTATTGACTCGGAATTCGGTTGGTTCAATCGCGTTGACAGGTTAAGTGACGACTGATCCTTGTCTTGTCGTTGTTTGAATCCAGTCTCGTTGACGTTCGAATCCAATCGATCTCGCTTCGTCGAATCTTATTGATTTTGAAGCTTTGTTGTTGGATTTATCCCACATTTATGTAAGCTCGCTGGCCTATATGCATCGCTGGCTCACTTCGTGTGTTCGTCGGCTCGTCGACTTGGGCATCTCGTCGGCTCATTTCATATGACGCCAACGCCTAGCATGTCAGTTCGCCAAGACCCCGGAATTAGCTGACGGTTCGAAGGAGAGAGCTTCTAAAAATTTCCCAGCTGCCCGGACCATAAAGGGGAGCGCTGCCCCTTGACCCCCCGCCCGCTAACTAGCTAGCGGGACCGCCGAAAACTCTGCATAGGGTCTCTTTGATGAGAGGGTTTGCGTCGCGGTCACTTGCGCTGTCGTCAACGGTTCGCCGTTACGTCATCGGATGGCTCGTCGATTATCAACTCACTGTTATGAGCTATGTTCGGGGACTTATAGGCAATTTTTAACGTCTACAGATACCCCCTCCAAAGTGTTTCGGTCTTGCTCTTTTATAGAAGAAGCCGAAATACTTTGGATATGATAAACCCCACCCGGTCGATAAGCGGGACTGAAAATGGCTTGAGTCTTGACTTATCAATTCTTCGGACTATCCGGTGCTTTGTGGGATGGTGAAAGTATCACGATCTTTGCATTTATTGTCCGACCGGTGTTGAAGTCTTGACGGTGATGAATGAACTATTTTCTTTAGCTCGTGTTGATGAGTTATCGTCCAATTGACCATCGAGATTTCTCCGTTGATCGGGGGAATCTTTGGCTCTGACTACGTTAATTGGCCAAACTATATGGATTTTAGCCTTCAATCGTGAGTGCAGCGTTGGCCGGCGTCGCGATCTTCGTGGATCGAATCGTTAATCGGTGAATTCTTGGCGGCGCATTGGTTGGCGTCGCTCTTGCATTACTCCTTGTTGGAGTTCAATTATCCACGATGAGAGGAATTTTCACGGGATTTATTCCCGTTCCAAATTGTTGACCGATGGGCCTTCCGTGATGGCGCCGAATCGGGATTAGTCGATGGGAGGAGTCCTTCGAGTAGAAACGCGTTATGCGGCGTCGAAATTTCCTCTTGACGCTCAACCTTCAACGGCGATGACGCTGCTATCGGGCGCCAACACAGCTTTATACTCATGCGCATCGGAGTTTTGAGAATTAGTTTATCCTCATATACCCATTCGAGGTGGTCGAAGTTATCCTTAAGATATTTTCCGGGAACTTCGCTAAAATTAGGCAATAGTTTATACTCATTATTCCTAGTTGGAGTAGCATTAGGCGGCGTTGATTAGCGTCGATGCAATCCGCGACGATCGAAGTTATCTCTAAGAATATTTTTATGGAAATATTCTTAGAACTTCTTGACGAATTAGGAAACACTTTATACTCGTATTCTGATTGGGTAGGATTAGGCGACATGGGAGAATATTTGGAAAATTAAGTTTGCCTGAGCCATTCTCGATGATTTCGACCATTTGGAGGTTAAGCTCCAAAGTCTACTAGATTTTGAGGCGTAGACGGACTCGAAGTTCAAATCTGTGAGACAGTGCATCATTTGGAGACTCAAGGCTCTTAATAGCGGCGAGAGTCCTTGGTGAGCTTCAAGTGGAACTTCAAAGAACTTTCACCGATAAAGTATAACAAATTCGTTCCCATAAATTCGATGTTTAAGGATTTGTAATCTCATCCTTTTATTAATCAAATATGTCCTTTTTTTTCTTCTTTATTATGATTCTTTTATTCCGTCAGAAATAATTAACCATAATACTTATAGGATTTTTGGCAAACCCTCAGCCATCAACGGATTTGATTAGCCTTGACCAACTACCGTTTGAGTTGGGCTAGCGCACGAATTATCTGGATCCGTTCCGTACATGACGTTGTGCTAAAAGAATGAAACTCTCTTAGACTTAATGCTACGATGTTGAATACGTAGGCTTCGTACTCTTTTATGGGCAAGAGACCACCCGACAACGCGTGTTACGCGTAGACTCATCCCTTCTTAGGCTTCGGGATGAAATACCCCAGAATCAAACTCTGGTGTCTTCTTCAATCGGAAAAAGACTAAACCGGCAACGCGTGTGAGGCATTGGCTTTATCCCTTCTTAGGCTTCGGGATAAAATACCCCAGAATCAAACTCTGGTGTCTTCTTCAATCGGAAAAAGACTAAATCGACAGCGTGTGGCGTTGGCTTTATCCTTCTTAGGCGGGATAAAATACCCGAATCAAACTCGGTGTCTTCTTCAATCGGAAAAAGACTAAATCGACAGCGTGTGGCGTTGGCTTTAGGGTTATTGGCCAACCCCGACCCTCAGCGGGTTTGATGAGCCTTTACCAACTACCGTTTGAGTTGGGCTAGCATGTAGATTATCTAAATCCATTCTACACACAGCGTTGTGCTAAAAGAATGAAACTCTCTTAGACTTAATGCTACGATGTTGAATCGTGAAGCCGTCTTTTCACGGGAAGATTAACCCGGCGTGTTAGGCGTCGACCTATCCTACTTAGGATTAGGGATCAAATTTCCCAAGATGAACCTTGGTGCCTTCTTTTGTGGGAGAAACTGTTGAACAGGAATAAGATTGATTGAGGTGGGAAAGGAAAATATATTTTATTTCCGAAGGTGGAGAGGAAGGAGGATCTTGTCTCCTATCTCCGGGTAAGGGACGAATCCTGAAACAAGAGAGGAAGGTTTTGTATCCTATCTCTTGCCAGTGGAGAGGAAGGTTTTGTATCCTATCTCAGAAAACTCACCAATTTGAAATAAGAGGGAAGGTTTTGTATCCTATCTCAAAAACTCACCAATTTGAAATAAGAGGGGAAGGTTTTGTATCCTATCTCTTATTGATGGAGAGGAAGGAGGATCTTGTCCCCTGTCTCCGGGTGTTGGAAAGGAAGGACTTTGGTTCTGTTTCCAGTGAAAGAGACTAAAAATGGGATCTCCATTTTGAGAATCTTGAAAGGTGAAACTAAGAGTGTGATCTCCACTCCGAGAATCTAAGACAAGAGAGGAAGAATGTATTCTATCTCTTGCTTCTGGAGAGGAAGAATATATTCTATCTCCAGGTGAAATGTGGGAAAGAAAGAATGTATTCTATTTCCCAATGAGAAACTAAGAGTGGGATCTCCACTCTGAGAATCTTGGAAGGGTACGGATAGCTTTCGCTTTGTAGGATTGCTAACGAGAATTTGAAGTGGACCTCTCGTTAGTGGAAGGAATCGAGAGGATTTTCTTGGTGGTTGGACGGGGAGATTTTAGTGGGCCCACCGTCAATGAATTTGATCGGTGAGAGAATTTTGGAGGAAAACACAATAACTTAGGGTTATCCTCATGAAAATGAGTGAGATATTCTCTGAGGAACTTCTCATCAAAATGAGTTATCCTGAATGTACTAAGGATAATACTTTTTCAGAAACTTTCCGTTTATTGGCATTAATTGCCGGTCGCCATTCTGTGTGATAAGGCGATATGCACCGTTCGAATAGACCGTGTTTATTATAAACGGTCCTTCCCATTTGGGTTTGAATTTACCTTTCTTCTTGGAGTTGAGAATTATCGGCCGTCGAGCAGTGAGGACGAGATCTCCCTCCTTAAAGGTTCTTTGTCGAACTTTCTTGTTGAAAGCCCTCGACATTCTAGCTTGATAGAACTCAATGCATTGTTGAGCCTCCAGGCGCTTCTCATCTAACATCTCAAGCTCTTGAGATGTTTTGATGTTGTTCTTGATCGTCATCTACATTTGCAAGGCGAAGTGGCGAATCTGGATTTCCAACGGAGAACTGCTTCACACCCGTGAAACTGTGGAGTACGGGTCGCCCGGCTGGTGTGCGTATCTACAGCGATATGACCAGAGTGCTTCTCCGAGTTTATTGTCCTAGTCTCGCTTATTATTCTTCACAAGCTTCGACAAAATCTTGATAATCGTCTTATTGAATGCCTCAGCTAATCCATTTCTTCTTTGGATTATAAGTACATCGGCGAGACATCTTGTATCTTGAACTTTTCGCAAAACCTGATGAAGGAATTGCTGATAAATTGGGGACCGTTGTCATGCACGATCCGTCTCGGGACACCGTGTCGGTAGATGACATGGTGTTTGATAAATTTAATGATGGTACTCGCCTTTACTTCTTTTAGCGGGACTGCTTCAGCCCACTTGGAGAAGTAGTCGGTGATCGCTAGAATAAACCGATGCCCCTTAACTGACGGCGGAAAAATGGGACCTACAACGTCCATTCCCCATGTCTCAATGGCTGATGCGTCAAGGATGCAATCGCCAAGAGGCTGATGCATATAATTCGCGTGAATTTGACACGCGTGGCATTTCTGAGCGTACTCGACTGCGTCATTAATCATCGTTGGCCAGAAGTATCCCATTCTCCTAATCCGATCGTAGAGTTTGGGACCAGGCTGGTGTGCGCCGCATTCACCTTTGTGCGCTTCCCGAAGGACCTCCTCCGCCTCTTTGTTTGCGAGGCATCGAAGTAAAAGACCATCGTACCCTCGGCGATATAACATCACGGGTCTCGTGGCGTAAAGAATGGGAGCTCTTCACCGAATTGACTCTCTCCCTCACGCCTTCCGCGTATCACCGCAAGACGAAGTCGATAATAGAAAGCCAATCTCGAGGCTCCAATTTGGTTTGGGTCGCATATACCTCTTTGGTAACTACCCGTTTTCTTGTACCTCATCATATATCGGTACAAAAAGCTGATGAGTCCTGACCGTAACTAGTTGCTCGGTCTCAGAAGGTTGTGCTAACGACACAGCTAACACCGCCAGCATCCGCTGAGCGCTTTGGAGGCGTGGGATATATTCGATGAAGAACTCTTCAACGACCGCCATTTCGATTGCTACCGATGATAAGGAATTAGATCTCGATTTCGACTTCGTAGTCTCCGCGGATCTGCTCGACTATCGCCAGAATCGCCAGATGCTTCGAGATATTGACCCCGGCTCCTTGGCGAAGCTAAGTCCGATAAGTAACGCGTTGTATTGGCTACGTTATTAGAACAAGGTTGGTGAGTGAATAAGCGCGGGCATGACATGATTCCATGGGGAAATCAAGACAACTCCGACTCAGTGGAGATTTTAGAAGATCGGGGGCACTTGCTACATTAGTGGCGAGAGCTCCGTCAAAATACAATGCGCCATATTTGTTGGTGCGATGTAGTGTTGACTTCACGAACTTCATCAGGAAGATCATCATATAGCTCAGCTAGCGTCCGTTGTCGGGTTGGCGTAAGAGATCGCAAATCGCTTGTCCTTTGACCGACTTTTGTTGTTTGAAGTGCAAGTCATATTGGGACAAGAGCAAGGCCCATTTAATGCGCCAACTCATTGAGACGGTACGGGTCATAAATATTGGGACCGGGTTAGAGATAACATAAATCGTCTGTCGACTAAATAGTGCCGCATTTTGACGGTCGCGAACACTAATGCAAACCTTTGCTTCGACCATTGGAATCGAGACTTCGGCCCGACTAATGTTACGGCCGGGTAATACACCGCGTTGTTAATGACGGTATGCGTCGTCTGCGCGAGCAAAGCGCTTACAGTGATCCGTTGCCTTGATGTAAATCGAGCGGTTTCCGGTGATTGCAACAAGAACAGGAGGTTTAGCGAGATACAACTTGATCTCTTGAGCGGCTTTACGGCGGGTGTAGGTCGCCCTTCTTGTTCAACTTAGAAAGCGGTTGGCACTTCCCGATAGGTTCGATATGAACCGTCGGATGTCGCATGTCATGCCACAACCTGAGTTCTCTCGATTTCTTGGTGGTTGCAAATCTTAAAATAAGCTTTCACTTTATCGGGGATGCATATGGTTCCTTTGTCGGTGGCGGCAATAGAGAACTTGCTGGACATCCCAAGGAATGATTTGGCAGGGTTCATCTTTAGTTGATGAGTTCGCATGAGCTCAAACACCGTTCTGAGATCTTTGACGTGATCTCGCTTGTCACGGCTTTTCACGACCAAGTCATCAACATAGCACTCATTGTTTTCGGAGGTGGTCTGGAAGATCTTCGTCATTGCTTTCGTGTCGTTCTATGCGGCATTTTGAGGCCGAGCGGCATGACCGTGTAGCAATATATACCGATGGCGTTACGAGCGGCTGTGTCCTTAGTCATCGGGGTGCATTTTGATCCGATTGTAACTCGAGAAACCATCCATGAATGACATTCTTTCAAATCCACACGTATTGTCGACTATGACATCAGTGATTGGAAGAGAAAAGTCATCTTTCGGGCAAGCATCGTTCAGCTCTCTGTAGTCAACACAGATCCTAATCGAACCATTCTTCTTCATGACCGGGACTATATTCGCCACCCAATCCGGATGTTGAATTTCCTTGATGAATCCGATTCTATGAGTTTCTTCACCGTCAACGATTGCACGCAAGATCGTGGGCCGAAACCGTCTCTGCGGTTGCTTGACGGGTTTGACATCCACCTCGATGTTGAGGCGATGCGTCGCCACATTAGGGTCAAGTCCTGGAATGTCCTCGTAGCTCCAGGCGAACACATCGATATACTCCCTGATTAGGGTGATCAACTCTTCCTTCTCTTCTGAGGGAAGAGTATTGCTGATGTTTATGAACTTAGGATGCTCTTCGTCACCCATATTAATCTGGACTACCTCGTCCTTAGTGGGGGGTTCTCTTTGCTCGAATCTATCCCCAAACTGTTCTTTGAGTTGATGGATCCATGGGTCTTCCCATGTTGGTATCTGTTCATCATCCTCCATCATGGCAGGGTCGGTTGTAGTCATATTTGACATTAACCCCTTAAAAATTTCACCGATGCTAACATCGGAATCCCAAGCAGATGAATAACCATCTCTATCCAGATTGGGTAATTGGTCATCGATCATCCAGCAACATTCCTCATCTGAAGGTAATCCCCTCTGCTAATCATATTGGTGGTTACCCTTGGCAATTCATCGCCTTGAGACCCGATCTTCTTCCGGAAGCTGCCTTGACTTGGTTTTGCATTTTGTTGCCAAGCCTATCAAAGAGCGATGCCTTCTTCTGAGTCGCTTGGTGCGCTTACATTCGACAACACATACGATTAGTTTGAGAACCCGGACAATGCGTGTTCAATTCGGGAACTTCTTTTCGAGATTTACTCGCACTTCAAAGATGATAGTACAACTCATCAAGATGAATGCCGAGCAACCTATCGTGTGTTGGCACGACTCGTGTATAACGCCATCGCCGATGAGAGCCGCCTCCTTCCGAGAGAAAATAGGCCTTTCATAAGTCACTGGCCAGCGACGCACGCCAAAGTGTGAATCTTCGACGCCTCGGACTTCGATTTGAAGCCCTGGCGGCAACGCAGGATTCTTCTTGTCTTTGTGGGTGCAACCCTCAGATCGAGTGACCCGCGATTCCTTTAGCGACTCCAGCGATCCTTAACGGAAGCCTCGGCGGTCGCGGGCGAAGTTGGCTTCGGCCGAAGTTTAGTGCATAACGGAGGTAACTTCGGCCAATACCACTTTTGTTGAGGTGCTCACAATTTCGATTTGAGCACGGAGCAGGAGTTGGTCCGGGCAGAGGCTTGATGCCGGGTTCGCCGGAGTTGAAGCTTCGACGGACTTGGGCTTCCAACCGGCCGATTTGTTGACGACTTCTTGGTCAGCCTTTCAACTCGCGGCTTGTTGCACCAAAGCCCGCGGTTGCGCGAGAGCGCTGGCGCTCCGGATACGCCTCGAAAGCGTAGAACGGTTCCGCTTTGACTCGGACCCATTCATTTGTCGCCTACCAGGAATCGGCTACGATCTCGACTTCAGCCGAAGTCAACTTAGATCTTAGATCCGCCTCATAGCGGACCCCATCCATTGATTCTTTTGCACGGCTAATTGTTTCGCCAAGCGCTGACGTCGCCTCTGACGGGCTCTCTTGGAGAGAGTCACGACGCCATTGGCGGAATCGACCCCCTGCAAAGATAGGGGTTCATTAGATTTGGCCGTTGTTAGGGCCGGGGTATCGCCGTCGCCTGTAGTCTTGACGGTGGTAGGTTGGACTTCCTTGCCTCCGCGTCGAGGTGAGTGGGTCTTCACGGCGGTGGAGACCATCTTGGACTCTAAGGGGAGGAGTTGGATCTGGATGAGGAGGAGAGATAGCCCTCGAACTGCTGGTCGAATTGCACTCAACCTCCTCGATGACCGGATCGGATCCGCTGTTATACACGCACGCTTCTTTGTTGAAGCCGCTGGCTCACTGTGGTCGCCATTGTTCGCGGGAAAGTCGGTTTTGTATTCATTGCTTTGTTGAATTCGTTTTACGGCCGTTGGCCTACAACAAAATTCAAAAGAAATGCCTTTTATTTTAAGGCGCATAATGAAAATGAAAATTACAACTTCTTCCTTTTGTGAACAAACACGAGGATCTCTATTTTCCCGATCCTCGCAGTGGGTTCTTCACTGAGTCGGCTTGGTGCGCTACATTCGACAACAATCACTGATAGTTTGAGAACACCTGACAATGCGTGTTCAATTCGGGAACTTCTTCGAGATTTACTCGCACTTCAAAGATGATAGTATAACTCATCAAGATGAATGCCGGAGCAACCTATCGTAGGTTGCACGACTCGTGTATAACGCCATCGCCGATGAGAGCCGCCTCCTTCCGAGAGAAAATAGGCCTTTCATAAGTCACTCGCCAGCGACGCACGCTTCAGCGAAAGTGTGAATCTTCGACGCTCTCTGGACTTCGATTTGAAGCCCGGCGAAAGCAAAATGCAGGATTCTTCTTGTCTTTGTGGGTGCAACCCTCAGATCGAGTGACCCGCGATTCCTTTAGCGACTCCAGCGATCCTTAACGGTAAGCCCGCCGGTCGTGGCTAAAGTTGGCTTCGGCCGAAGTTTAGTGCGCATAACCGAGGTAACTTCGGCCAATACCACTTTGTTGAGGTGCTCACAATTTCGATTTGAGCACGGAGCAGAGTTGGCCCGGCCGCGAGCCGGGCTTGATGCCGGGTTCGCCGGAGTTGAAGCTTCGACGGACTTGGGCTTCCAACCGGCCGATTTGTTGACGACTTCTTGGTCAGCCTTTCAACTCGCGGCTTGTTGCACCAAAGTTCGGCTTGCGCTGTGAGCGCTGGCGCTCCGGATACGCCTCGAAAGCGTAGAACGGTTCCGCTTTGACTCGGACCCATTCATTTGTCGCCGGCCTGTAGGAATCGGCTACGATCTCAGACTTCAGTTTCCGAGTCAACTTAGATCTTAGATCCGCCTCATAGCGGACCCCATCCATTGATTCTTTTGCCTGGGCTAATTGTTTCGCCAGGCGCTGACGTCGCCTCTGACGGGCTCTCTTGGAGAGAGTCACGACGCCATTGGCGGAATCGACCCCCTGCAAAGATAGGGGTTCATTAGATTTGGCCGTTGTTAGGGCCGGGGTATCACCGTCGCCTGTAGTCTTGACGGCGGTAGGGTTGGACTTCCTTGCCTCCGCATCTGAGGCCGAGTGGGTCTTCCTGACAGTGGAGACCATCTTGGACTTAAGGGGAGGAGTTGGATCCGATGAGGAGGAGAGATAGCCTCGAACTTCATGGTCGAATTGTACTCAACCTCCTCGATGACCGGATCTCGATCCGCTGGCATACACCGATTCGCTTTTGTTGAAGCCGCTGGCTCCCACCGTGGTCGCCTTGTTCAGGGAAAGTCGGTTTTGTATTCATTGCTTTGTTGAATTCGTTTACAGCTTCGTTGGCCTACAACAAAATTCAAAAGAAATGCCTTTTATTTTAAGGCGTACAATGAAAATGAAAATTACAACTTCTTCCTTTTGTGAACAAACACGAGGATCTCTATTTTCCGGGATCCTCGCTGTGTGGGTTCTTCACTGCGTCGGACTTTTGTTCATCCGTGGACCATCAATTCGCATCCCGGTAAAACCCGGATTCGAACTACGACGAGGGGCCCATTTCAAGAAGGAAACGGCACTTAAGGATCACACTCACGAAGGAGAGGATCGTCATGGGGATCGCACTCACGAAGGAGAGGATCGCCGGAGCGGGTGAGATCTACGAGGAGAAATCACGCTATCCCCGGCGGGTAATCTGTAGTCCCGACCGGATTTGCTTACCTCGCGATCGTAGATCGGCGTCAAGCGAACTTCGTGCTCGCCCGGTGCTTTCGATGCGTGCGTCGGCGTCTCGTAGATCTCGCGAGCTCTCTCCCAAATATCGTAAAATCCAACCCTTAAAACCGAAGACCCTCAACCTATTTATAGGCAAATAATCAAGAGAGGGGGGGGGTTTGGCCGGCCGGACACCATTTGGTGTTCGCCAATGGCAGACACCACTTGGTGTCCGGTCTTTGGCGGACACCAAGCGGTGTCGAGGTTTTGGCGGCGCCGTTTGGCTTCGTTTGGTTGGTTTTCAACTTTTCGCGACGCTTTGTTTCGATCTTGTCGCTGTCGCCCTAAGTTCGTGGTCCGATTCATTTCTTTATTGACTCGAATTCGGTTGGTTCAATCGCGTTGACAGGTTAAGTGACGACTGATCCTTGTCTTGTCGTTGTTTGAATCCAGTCTCGTTGACGTTCGAATCCAATCGATCTCGCTTCGTCGAATCTTATTGATTTTGAAGCTTTGTTGTTGGATTTATCCCACATTTATGTAAGCTCGCTGGCCTATATGCATCGCTGGCTCACTTCGTGTGTTCGTCGGCTCGTCGACTTGGGCATCTCGTCGGCTTGTTTCATATGACGCCAACGCCTAGCATGTCAGTTCGCCAAGACCCCGGAATTAGCTGACGGTTCAGAAAGGAGAGAGCTTCTAAAAATGGCGCCGCCGGACCGCTAAGGGGCCGCCTCTTGACCCTCGCTAATCAAGCTAGCGGACCGCCGAAAACTCGCATAGGGTCTCTTTGATGAGAGGGTTTGCGTCATGGTCACTGCGCTGCCGCCAACGGTTCGCCGTTACGTCATCGGATGGCTCGTCGATTATCAACTCAACATTACGAGCTATGTTCTGAGACTTATAGGCAATTTTTAACGTCTACATTAGCGAATGAAAGGCAATATTGTCCTCATATCTAACAAAAGAAACCTAAAATTGAAATCCAACATGCAACAATCACGCACCACATCACATATGTACTAAATAATGAAATCCTGGTACCAACATGTTGGAGGAGCTCTTCAAAAACCACTTCAATGTCTCTTTCTATTTTTAATGAAGATATAAGCATGTTGTTAGGCAGCTATTCACGCTGCATAAAAATAATTTACAGTTATGTTTGCTTTGAAGGATTCGGAACTACAAATACATTTTTACATCATTTACAAATAATTATATGTGGGCAATAATAATAATAACAATAATAACAAGGAAAAACTGCTTCAAGGGCCCAAAACGCGTGCACTCATGTGGCCCAACCCCAGGTAGTTTGGTCCATAAGCTAAAGCCCTTAAAAATCGTCTAAAATATGACCGGACCCTCATAAACCATCCTGTACCTGTATTTTGACCCACACACCCAAAAATACCCTTCGCTCTCTCCCCAGCCTCGAAAATCCAGATCCGGAGCCGGAGATCGGTCGCGGTCGAATTAAGGCGACTTGATGGTGGTTTTGGCGGGAAAGTTTGGGGATTTCCCTCCATTATATCTCCTCTTAGCCCATTCTTGTGTGAATAGAGTTCATTTATGGTGGAAAGGCCACATTTATGAACTTAGGGTTTATGATCTTCAACCCCTCTCTTATCCTAACATTCCCTTCATTACTCCTCTTAAATCCCCTTTATTTATCGCAGAGAAACCTCTGATTTGCATGGTGTCCTTGGGTGAGAAAGCGGTGTTCTCAATGGTAACGTCTTCAACCTCTTTTTTTGAATTGAAGTTTGATGTGGCTGAGAGGTTGAAGGTTCCATATGACGCGTTATCAATGGTGTATAAATCTGAAAGGAACTCTGATCTCATTTTTGAGATTGAGAATGGAGATGATTTGAAGTGTATGGTGGAGCATAATCGTAATATTGGGTGTCCGGAGATCCATATCAGAGCTATTATAGATGTAGATGTTTCCAAATCTCAAAACACTCAGAAGGAACCTCCTGAAATATAAGTTATCATTAAATTTTTGAGAAAGTTGTGAATTGTGTGATTAAAATGTAGAGAAATGACTAGTCTAGAGATCTGTTTCAGGTTAAATGTTATATATGACTGATATATGTTAACTATTTAGCACAGTTGTTAAGCTTTACTGGATATGTATTATTTTTAAAGACACAGAAGTTAATTACTAGCTGTCATCGTTATTTTAAAAAAAATATTTAAATTTGTGCAGCATTATGACTGCATTGAGGTCACAGTTTATTGATTGCACTCCTGCCGCAAGTCATAGTTCAGAAAGGATTCCCATTGATAATCTCAGTAGTGGCAATATAATGCGATCCGATGACATTATTAACAACATAGTAATGATTCCTGCTTGGTGGCACACAGCATTAACTGAAGAGGGTCAAGAATTTGAAAGTGCTGATGAATTAAAATTAGCTTTGACATACTATTCAATGGCCAAAATATTTGATTATGAATTTGTAAAGAACGAACCAAAACACATCCGTGTTTATTGCCGATATAAAGAAACTTATGAGTGCCCTTGGATGTTGTTTGCTTCTCCTGTTAAGAATAAAAAGAGACTTTCAATCAAGAAGTTTGTGAATGAACACACTTGTAGACAACATGGGGAAAATGCAGGTCGTTCAAGGGCATCCCATCAATTCATTGCAACACAGTTGCAACCGCTCCTAAAGGTCTGTCCAGAAACCCGCCCTATTGATGTGCAAAAGGAGTTCCTCACAAAGTACGGCCTTAGAATTGATTACAGTAAAATATGGTGGGGTAAAGAGAGAGCACAAGAGAAGCTGTACGGGGATATATATGAGTCGTATGATCAACTACGATGGTAAAAATTTTGAGCTTTATTGTTGCAATGTTTTAATGTCTTCTGAGTATGATAGTCACATGTTAAGCCTAACAATTAATATGTGAATGTTGCCAAATATTTGCTAAGTTATATAGATAACATGTTAAGTCTACTGGTGTTCATGTTAAGCTACACTGAAAACATGTTAAGTTTCGTGGTTTGCTTGTTAAGTTACACTGATAACATGTTAACTTTCTCCGTTCTCTTGTTAAGTTACACTAATAACATGTTAACTTTCGATGTTTGCTTGTTAATTTTCTAGGTATGAGCACATGGTAAAAGAGACAAATCCAGACAGCTATATTCATGTTGAACAGAATGAGGGAAGGTTTTCAAGACACTTTGTTTGTTACGCTGCATGCATCAATGGTTTCTTGAGTGGATGCAAACCCCTTCTATTTTTGGATGGTACCTTTTTAAAGGAACGATATAAAGGTATACTCCTTTGCGCCATAGCATACGAAGCAGACCAAGGGATATTTCCCTTAGCTTATTGCATATGTGATCTGGAGAATTTGATGAATTGGAAGTGATTCCTTCAAGGTCTGTGGTCCATACTTTATGAGAGGCCTAACCCATACAATCCTCCCCACCAATTGGTTATAATTTCGGATGCGGACAAAGGAATTAAGAATCAGTGAAAGAATATTTTCCAGAAGCTCTACACTCTAGATGTATTCTACATCTTGTTGAAAATTTCAAGTTAAAGCTAAAGGACTTGGGCATGAAATCGAAGAACACTCGTATTTTGGGGAACTTGCTCCAATCTGCTTGTTATAAATACACTATAGCAGAATGGAACGATTATATGAAAGAAATATATGATATTGATCCAAGGGCATATAACATTTATGTGAACTACTCTCTTGATTAGTGGGCAAATGCATTCTTTCCTGGAATTAGGTAATCTTATACAGCACATGTTAGCGTTGATGAATTAATAGTGAAGCTTTGTGTCACTGACGTTAAGTTTGGTCATAACTGTTAACTTGCGTAACGAAACTGTTAATGTTTACAATATAACTGTTAACTTTCAACCTAGAACTATTAACTAACTGTTAACTGTCAACAGTTCTCTGTTAACTTAAATTGTCTAACTGTTAACTGTCAACCTATAACCGTTAACTTACATTGTATAATTGTTAATGTTCTCCTAATATATTTTTAGGTATGGGCACTTAACATCTAATGTGACTGAGTCTTTTAATAATTGGATATGGGAGGCTAGATTGCTACAAATTCTATAAATGGTTGAGCATATTCGTAAACAAATCATGGTCCGAATGAATAATCGCCGGGCACTTGTTGATAAATGGAGTGATATCTCTATCCAAAAGCAGAGATAATGCTTAAAGAAAATATAGATAAAGGCCGTCCATTGGATGTTAAACAAGCTGCAAATGAAATATTTGAAGTGAAATCCCATAAAACTACACGGGTTGATTTAGAGAAGAAGACATGCACTTGCCGGGCTTGGGACATCATGTGAATTCCTTGTAAACATGCTTGTGCGGTCATATTGTATATGAAGAGAGACGTTTACCAATATTGTGATTGGTTTATGTCTATAGAAACATTTAAAAAGAGTTATAAGCTAATTCTCTATCCCATACCGATTTTGAGAAGCATAGTGTGCCAAGGGATGAGATCGTCGCTCCACCACATACTACCAAAAGAAAGGGAGAAATAGAACCAGTATTATCAACAATAGAACCACTCACAAACATTCTTTGAAATATTCTCGATGCTACAGAAGGTCAGACGAGCAACTTACCTTGAACCGATCGGTGATTGATATTAGGGATGTGAAATACTTTGGTATGTAATAGCTATATATATGAACTGTAATTCTTAGATATATATATGAACTGTAACTTAATTTGATAACTAAATGTGGTACAAAATTATGCGTATTAATATGGTAGCGTAATTCTTACTAAACCGTGTAGCGGCGGTTATCTATCACACTCATGTGTGAATGTTCTCTGTAACATGTTAACCATAATATGTAACATGTTAATCGTAACAAGTAACATGATAACTATAGTAATATCACGGTAACTATAATTCGTATCCTGTTAATCAATTCTCGTTCCTGTTAACTATACTGCGTATCTTGTTAACCATAACCTGTAATATGTTAACTATTTCCTGTAACATGTTAACCATAACTGATGACATGTTTTTGTTAAGTACAATACTGAAACCATGAAATATCTATATATATACAGTTATAACTAGATAAGTTAATATTAATCTACGAAGAGTAGCATATAAATATCACATTACACCCCACAGATGCATGATAAGTTATACAAACACAAGTTAAAGATTGTTATTTTTTGTCTAGCTAAGATTCTTCCTCGGCCTTTACATATTTGGTTGATGTACTCTCCTTGATTTCTAGGTCATCCGCGTCTAGTGTGTCACTGAGCTTTTTCAATTCCCGACCTTCTATTATCAGCTCCGCTGCAAGCCTTGCACGTACTACCTCCGGTGAATCATCAATAGGCGTAACATGCAATATATCACCTTTTTGGAGAATAGCCCGTATATAAAGGTAAATGAATATTCCACAATCATAGCTACAAATCACAAAATATGAAACTTATAAGTGGTTAGTTTATGTTGAAGAAAATTATTTAATAGAGTGATAGAGTTCATTAGCAACATACGATCCCTTTTGAGGCTCGCATGGGATTGCCTTATATTGATATGTTCTCCAAACTTTATCAGGATCAAATATGGCCTTCATATGGACCATGAAGTTGATGATTTTATTAACATGCTCAAGGTAAGAACTGTGATCTGCGGAGCTATAGTGCATGACAACATTTTCATCCAATCTAACTTCGACAAGATGCCAATGGTCATGACGAACAATTGGGACAATGAGAATTGTTTGGCCGGCGACAATGTGCTATTGTATATGCATTTGATATAGTTGCTGAAGATCAGGACGGTCTCCGTAGAGTGAATGCTGTTTTATTAAAATAAGACAATAAACAGTAGCATTTATTTATCATGCTAATGTATTAATGTTCACCTGTATAAATTAAGGTAATATGTAACATGTTATCCATAATATGTAACATGTTAACCTTAACACATTGCATGTTAACTCTGAACTGTAATATGTTAGCTATTACCTTAACCATGTTAACTGTAAACTGTAACATGTTGACTATAACATGTAACACATTAACTGTAACCTGCAGCATGTTAACTATAACTGTAACATGTTAGCTATTACCTTAACCATGTTAACTGTAAACTGTAACATGTTAACTATAACCTGCAACATGTTAACTATAACCTGCAACATGTTATTCATAAGCTGTAATATGTAAATTTGAGGAGTTTGAGTAACAAGCTTACGCAGAAAAATGATGATACAATCCCATACTCCTTGCTTATAGCGGAGTTCTCAGGCATCTGTAACCATGACCGTATTCTATCTAATAGCGCCTCGGTTACCTGCCATAACAATACAAAAGTTATTCTTTCAAATCATAATGATTCAGTGCCACACGTGTTTAAAGATGCAACTTACTTTGTCGTCGAGCCTTCCTTGCGAATCAAGTAAAGGAGTTCCTTCCTGTGTCGTGCTATTCAATGTTACGATGACATCCAATTTCCTAAAAAGCATTAAAATATGGTTAGACAGAGGGTTAACAGCTAAATTACCAAGTTAACATCTAAAAGCTGAAACATAACATATTCCATTTAACATTCACAACTTATAGCAGAGGGTTAACAGCTAAATGATAAAAGTTAACATCTAAAAGCTGAAACATAACATATTCCAGGTAACATTCACAACTTATAGCAGAGGGTTAACAGCCAAATGATCTCAATTATTAGTTTTTCTAACTTTCACATATTTTAACAAAGATAAACCTTATAGTAAAAGAATTAGCGGTGTCGGCACTAAGGTACGCTGCGGTATCTTGGCGAGCCATTTGTTCTCCTCAGCTATGAGTTTAGCTGCCACATTATTTTGTATTCTGTAGTTATGTACAAAAGCCCCTGTGCTATCCAACACTCGTAGACTAAACTTAGCTACCTCAGGAATCCCCCCATTCATGTTCTTTAAAGCAGCACGATCAACATCTGACGAATATGTGTTTCTTAACACGTCCCAATTGGCAATGCTGTCATCTTAGTAAACCGTTATTTCATCTACGCCATCAGTGACAACAAGTGGTTCATCTTTGTGCTCCCCTTCCTTAGATTTTAATTTCTTTTGTTCGGTAAATGGAGTCCTAACCAGCTGTGATATCTTGGTAGCTCTTGTGCTTGGAGCTCTACTCCTATGAATCATATACTTTTTGTTGACTGTCTTCTTCGTTCTCTTCATGAAATTGCAGAGTGGGACGTCCTCATCCCCAACTACCTCCTGCTACGTATGCACATCCCCAGTCTCAAGTTGTGTATCCTCTTCCACATCAACTCTTTTCTCATTCAACTGCTCGTTCTCTTCATTTTTATTTACTTCATCTCTCACTTTTTCATTTGCACTGAAATGCTCTTGAAGGTTACCAGCTTCATAATCAAGCACGAACTCATTATCAAAGAAATCTCTATCGTCATCATGCTGGTCAGCTTCATCCATGGTTGGCTTTCCTTTTTTTTTCTTTGCAATAAACTTCTTCACATTTTCTTTTAAAACTTCAAGATCTATTATATCACCAGATCTCTTGAATCCTTTAACTTTTTCATTAAGCCTACGGATCTCGTTCATAAAGGTTTGACAATACAATTTCTTTGAATGCCTCAGTGCATGACATATTCTCTGATTTAATTTAGCAGCATGTCTCCAGAATTTGAGCCGCTTCTCAAATGGTAACTCATTAATCTCATCCTCCTTTTGAAATGCATCATCAATAGCGTTTGATATAATCTGTAATTTATAAAAACAAAAGTTAATAATTGTTCCTAAAAGGTTAATAGGTAAAAGCTAAAGTTCACACACATGGCTTAAATCACAATAGATACTGGAAATAGTTGACATATAATGTAGTAATTATTAACATGTAATCAAGTAACATTAACATCCTTTCATCAAAGTTAATAGTTCATCGATATACTTAATAGTTAAAACTATAAACTTAATATACCTTGGTTTAGATCTTACCAAACCTATTGATGATTTCTTCTTTTCTTCCTTCTTTTCTCCTTCTTTTCTTCTCCATCTTTTTCCTCCTATCTGCTTTCTTCTCCTTCATAACTTTTTTCGGAGAAGGTTGTATATGATGTTTCTTTACTGGGAGTAATGGAATCCCTTTTCTTCTATTCCTCAAAGAATCATCTTCCCTCATATTTGACCTTCTGAGTGGATATTTTTCAACCCATGGGCGAATTTCAGCTATAAATTTCTGTACTACAGCAATGCTTGCTTTTCCAGCTTTTGCCATAATTGTTTCCTTTCGAAGAGATCCAGACTTCTCTCCAATCATCACCCAGTTAGTCAGTGGTGGCTTGAATCTATTGCTCAGGGCATATTTTTTAATCCCTGTCATTTCGTAGTACCATAGCTGCAAATAAATTGCTCCAATTAATCAGTTAACATGCACTAATTATCTATTTAACATGAAACAAGAAAATATAGTTAACAGAAATAAACTGAAGTGCAGTATCCATTAAATATAGTTAACACTAACCTAACAAACCTTAACACTAACTTCAATATAGTTAACATGAACTAGTTAACCTTAATTACCTTTCACTTTAGTTGACAGAATACACATAAATGTTCACATGCACAGGTTAACCATAATAATAAAAAAGTTAATATAACTTACAGGGACCAGAGGCATGCAGCCAGGCACATATGAAACCCCTGGTTTGTTCAGACCTTCCTTAGTAATCTTAATGCCTTTCTTAGTCTGGTCATAAATGAATTTCCCCCAGGCCACATTCTTCACTCTTTCAATGCAATCAACATATTTGAACAAGAGCCTAGGGATGCCTTGGACACTGCTGGGGCACCAAATCATCAAACATTGATAAAGAATCTGCAGCAACACAAAGTCCTCAATATCCTTCTTCTTTTTGGATTCAACGAGAGATTCTAGTAGCCCTTCTACATATCTTCGCATATTCTTTGGTGATTCTTTTTCATTTCTAGCAAATTGCTCAGCAAAATACTCCATCCAAATCCTTGTGTGAGGATCTCTATTGCTATAAATTATTTCCCCGTCAATTGGGAAACCAGTGTGATCATGAACCCAGTTCAAATCAAAATTAACTATCTGCTCTCTCCCACTGTCGGCATTGAGCAGAGCAAACGTCACTTCTCCTCCTACGTAGTGACTCAAAATAAGTTCAAGCGTGGGTCAATCTACTGCTAGGGGACTAAATATTGCATAATGCTCAAATGTGCACCCCTAGTATGCATCCCAGTGCTACAGCTTCATTCTCGGTTTAAGTACTTTCATAAAATCATGATATGCCCTAAAACTAGCGGTAGGTCTAGTTTCTGCGGCATTAACAAACTTTTTCCTGTAATAAAATTTAACATTTAACATCAATCTATCTAAACTTAACATCCAACAGCCAATAGCAACAACCAACAATGAACTGTAACAGTTATGCTATACCCCTTAACAACCATTCACTTGACTTGTTATCGATCAATAAAACTTAATGCATAATGTGTAAAGTCAGGTATCAGATACCAATATCATCAACCAAACTCTAGAGTTAACAGTTTATAAGAAACGCTAGCATATTATAACGAAACGTAACATCCAATCATTCATCTGTAACATTAATATGTTACATTTCATAGATCCAGGCATATAGTTCACAATGCACCAACATTAATCTGTAACATCAATCTATCTATCTAAATTTAACGTAAACTTACTTCTTTCTGGATTTCTCTAATTCCTTTTTTGAACTTGGAAATTTCCTCTTTCTTGGTAACCCCTTTTGCATGTCCAACAGAGTCTGGGTGGCTTCATCAGTGTTACCATTCCCTGATGATGACGCATGGGTGGACGAAGACTTAGAGGGGGAGGGGGATGAGAGAGTAGAGGGTCCATGGTTGGTCTTAGACAGCAGGGGGGATCTTCAAAACTCTTCGGCGGCAAGGGGGGATGTTTAACATTCTTGGAAGGCGAGGGGAGATCTTTACCAGTCGACGATGGCAAGGGGGTCTTTGATGGGAAATAAATGATTACCTCCTAGAGTTGCAAGTATACAACCTTTATCAAGTTATAGTATTTAAGATTATCGATCCCACGAGGAACGGGAAGTAGGAAGAGTTTTGTTCAAGTTTTGGTTCTAAATTATGCGCATGACAATTAGGAGTTATTCAAATAAAATGAAAGTGAGAAAATGGTAAAAGTGGTTCGTGAGAGATAAGAGAGTGGATTGTGGATTATGTGCAATAAAACAGTAGAAAATGAAGTGGAGATTTAGAAAATGTGTGTGATAAAACGAGGAAGAAAATGAGTGTGAGGGGTTTAAAGATGGAAGTGGTAAAGTGAAATAAAAGAAAATGAGTGTGAGAGAAGGAGGGTGATTGTGATTTGTGTAAATAAAAAATCAGAGAGGAGAAAGACAATTAAAGAAAAATAAACAAATGAAAAATAAGGATAAGAGGAAAATTAAGAATGTAAAGTATGGAGGATTAATTAAAGATATGAGAAATCTAGAGTAGATCCACTTAGCTTATCTCAATCTCACAAGAATGAGTTGGATTTGTTAGCTAGTTTTAAACAATCTCTAGGATCCCACAAATATTAGCTCACACTTAGAAAAGGGTAATTCCCTAGAGGGTTCTAGCCTCAAGGTGAATTAAAGAAAAGAAAAATCTATTCTAGAAAGTAAATACAAAATTAAATACATTGCATGAAAGTAAATTGCATGAAATTAAATTGCATGAAAGTAAATTGCATGAAAGTAAATTGCATGAAAGTAAATTGCATGAAAGTAAATTGCATGAAATTAAATTGCATGAAAGTAAATCTAGGCTACAAAGCAATTAAATGAACAAGAAAGAAAATAAAAAGAAAATGAGTGTGAGGGGTTTAAAGATGGAAGTGGTAAAGTGAAAATAAAAAGAAAATGAGTGTGAGGGGTTTAAAGATGGAAGTGGTAAAGTGAAAATAAAAAGAAAATGAGTGTGAGGGGTTTAAAGATGGAAGTGGTAAAGTGAAAATAAAAAGAAAATGAGTGTGAGAGAAGGAGGGTGATTGTGATTTGTGTAAATAAAAGAAAAAGAAATCAAGAGAGGAGAAAGACAATTAAAGAAAAATAAACAAATGAAAAATAAGGATAAGAGGAAAATTAAGAATGTAAAGTATGGAGGATTAATTAAAGATATGAGAAATCTAGAGTAGATCCACTTAGCTTATCTCAATCTCACAAGAATGAGTTGGATTTGTTAGCTAGTTTTAAACAATCTCTAGGATCCCACAAATATTAGCTCCACACTTAGAAAAGGGTAATTCCCTAGAGGGTTCTAGCCTCAAGGTGAATTAAAGAAAAGAAAAATCTATTCTAGAAAGTAAATACAAGAATTAAATACATTGCATGAAAGTAAATTGCATGAAAGTAAATTGCATGAAATTAAATTGCATGAAAGTAAATCTAGGCTACAAAGCAATTAAATGAACAAGAAAGAAAATAAAAAGAAATAAAATAGAAACCAACAACTCTGATCTTAATCTAATCCTCCTTTTGGTCCTTGGATTAGAAGAAGAGAAAGGAAATTGAAGGTGAAAAATTTCATTTATTGTGTAACAAAAGTTATAATTTTGGAAGGTCTTCTCAATTAAGAGTAACCCTCCTCTCCAAATGGAGTTTTATAAAATATTTCACACTCAAAACCCTCAAGATTCACCCCTATTTATAGCCCAACGGAGTTGATGTGAACCATTGGATCAAACTTAGCCAAAAGAAAAGAAATCCACCATTAATCTGGAATGTTGCAAAGTGATCGGTTGGCGTCGGTTAGCCAACCGGTTATTAACCGGTTGGTCAACCGATTGGTTTCCAACTGAATTTATCTTTTCTTGATTTTTCTTCACGAATTTCTCTTAGATCAATTTGGTATCTTGGGCCTTTGTTTGTCTTGATTTGGGCTTCAAAATTGGTAGAAATTCAGAATTTGAGTCATTTGGGCTTTTATTCATTATTTCTTTATTAGCACGCAAAATAAGATAAAAATAATTATTAGTAATATCGTTATTCATATAACATAGGTAATAAGGGTATAAAAATGTAATTAAAATGTGATAATCAAATACCCCACACCTAAACTTTTGCTAGTCCTCTAGCAAAGAAAATAAAAAGAAAACCTAACTCACTTTCGCAGTCGCGGTTATATTTAGCGATACAACAAGCCTTTAAACCCCTAGGTTACCCTCTTGGGCGAGTTGTAGTCTCGTGAGGGTTTACAGTGAATATACCCACAAAATTCAGTCAACTTGCCAATTTAAAAAGTTAATGAAATAATTAATTCATTTGATATATTCAACCATTCCAAATGAAGTTGGTTAATCTTGAAGAAAACGTTTTATCATAACTCAATGTAATTTTCTTAAGAAAATCCTTCCATTATAGTTATACAAAACTAAGTTTAACTCAAAAATTTAATTTAAAAGATTTGAAAAGAACATCCTAACTCTTTGTTTTAAACAAACTTCAAGTCTTTTAATCCATTTAATTCTTCAAGAACATATACAAATATAACTATATATAAAAACATGGTTAGTATGAATTTTTTTACTCTTTATTCCTTGGTGGTTTTGTTCTTTTAATCGGACTTTCTAAGTGACCATGTAGTGAGTTTTGGGCCAATGAATCCCAACCCAATTGGGCTTAGGTCATTAAGCATAGAAATACTCCTCGGGCTTAATTCCTCAGTTAACTTAGGCTTAGTGAAATAAAACCACCAATGATTTTAAGAGAAATTTTTTTTCTTTTGTTAAGTTAGTATAATATATATATGTGTATATGTATATATATTCTGAACAATATTTGGATCAAGACAACTTGAAAAATTATTTTCAACTCTAAGTTAGGCATGATAAGATTTCATTACTTTAATTAAAAATCTAAGTTAAAACTTAAGTAAAGTATACTACTTTGAAAGTCATTTCTTAAGAAATTTATTTGGAGTTATCATAAAAGGTAAACTTGAGTATAGAACTAACTAAGGATTAGAAGACTTAAATTCTATCAAATAGATCAATTATTAATCAACTCTATTAAGTTGGCAAGTGACTATTTTTTATGAAAAGAGGAAAAATGACATAAAAAGAAAAAATAGTAAGAAAAAGAGGAAAAATGACTAAGATAAAGAGCAAAATGACTAATTCTCAACCCCACACCTAAATTTTGCATTGTCCTCAATGCAAATTCTATTATGCACAAGGTAAAACAGATAATAATTGAAGCACTTACATTTATTAGGCTAACTTGAACAATGATAAAAATTGCAAAATACCTTCAAGATAAGGGGGTGAAGCCAAAATTTATTCTCTCTCTCTTTTTTGAAATAAAGAACAACAAGAAACTCTCACATGAGAGAAGCATAAATTCTTTTATTATTATGAGACAAAAATAAAAATGTAGAATAAAAGATGAAACATGAGAAGCTCACATTCTACATTAAATCCTACCTTATTCTTTGAAAATTTTACCCAAATTTAAAAATTTTAATATGATATAATCAATGATGTTCTCATATTCTAAAAATTCCAAGGTTTTCAATGATTTTTGTAGCAAATAAAGGTAGATATTATTGGTGTTATGCATTTTGAACTTAGATTTTTGATTAATAAAAATTTGGCATTTTGATTCTTTGTTTCAAAATCTAAGCTCATCGAAAAAGTTCTTCAAAAGTTAAATTACAAATGCATGTATTTGACAAAGTTTCCTTATTCTCAAAAATCAAACTGAGGTGCTAAAATTTGCGGCTCCTCACCAAAATTTCCTCAAAACTCGGGTTAGATTCATTCTCGACTTCGTTAAACTTTCTTGGATGTAATTGATTTCGAAGATTGATTATCAATATTATTTCTGGATTGAAAATATTAAGTTCAGCAATGATTCCCAAAAGGCGACTTCATGTGACCGGTTCTACGGTTGATGAGAGTATTAGAAGTGGCTAGAACGGTCTTCCTAAGATCACGGTATCGTCCTTTGGGATTGGAAGCGGGTTGCGTTTCGAGGACTACAAAATCAAGGAAAAATAAAGTCTCAACCTTTATCAATACATCGTTATTTCACCCATAGGGACCTTAACAGATCTATCGCCTAACTGAAGTGTGCATCTAGTTGGCTTGAGTTCCCGACATCTAGTTGTTGGTAGATTGAATCTGAAGCAAGTTGACCGGCCCCTAAGTCTAAAAGCCTTATCGTCTGAGTATTACCAATGATACATGAGATGGTAGGACAACCCGGATCCTTATGTTTCAATGGTACGATCGTGAGAGGACTTCACTGATATTGGCGAGAAAGACTTTCTTTGGAATATTTATTTGCCTTTTTGGTACATAATTCCTTTAAAAATTTGGCATAAGAAGGAATTTGTTCAATGACATCTAAAGAGGAATGTTGACCTTAACACGCTTGAAAGTCTCTAGAATTTTCTCCTCACGAGGAGTGCTTCCTAGGCACGAGTCTATCAGGGTAAGGAGCAAGCGGTTTAAATTGATCAAAATTAGACTCTGGTTGGTTCAAGTTAAGGTCATCGGAAGGGTGTGATTTCGAGTAGAGATATTAGAAGGAGAGAATTTGTTACGGTTCAAGGGTTTCACTTAGAGGCATTCTAACGATTATCAACCTATCTACGGCCGTAGTGAATGGATTGCATTCACTTGACAGTAGGTTAAACTTGATCCGTGTCCTTCCGGGTTGGGCGCGGGTTGACTCGGAAAAGTTCCTTTCTCTCTCTCATTCATGGCATTAGCTAGTTGACCAAGTTGGGTTTCTAACCTAGCTATGGCTTGAGTGTTGAAAGTGAGGATTTGCGGTTGATTGCATGAAGGAATTCAACGTGTTTGATGTTTGAGTCAATAAGTTTGTGAGTGCGTGTAGAGGTTTTAATCAAAGTTTCTAGACCCTTTTCGAACATTAAGGCGTTTATCATGATCGGCAATTTGAGGAGTGTGATTTGCAGATTGGTGATGAGGAGACCGATTTTAAAATGACAGATTTGGTTGTTGAAAATTGAGAGGAACTACATTGCCCTAGAAATTGTTGGGTTGAAGAGGGAGTGAAATTTTGAGTTCCGGAATAGTTTCCCTGGTTCCATGTAAAATTTGGATGATTTCTCCAACCTGAATTGTAGGTTGGAGAAAATGGATCATTCATGTTGAATATCAAATCTCTCAAGATAATGTTTTGATGATAACAATTTATTTATATTATTATGCACTAACATATTTATGCAGATCTTCACATCAAATAATATGTACAAAGTGAAGTGTTGGATGAGTCAAGACAAAAGAAGTAAAGAAGATATTCTTTGTTATGTACATTTCTCTTTCTTTACTTAGATTCAATTGTACAAGCCTTGATCACTCACATGCACACACATATATATATCTTTAGAACACACTAACACATGCTTATTTGTGGATTAACAAAAGAAATCCCTTTGTTAATCAATAGGCGTTAAAGTTAAAGAATAAGTCTAAAAATATATAAGTTATATAATTTTAAGTCTTTAGTAGTCGACTAATAGCAATTATAGTCGACTATTCATCTTAGTGTGTTAAAATATAAGTTTACGTTTTCTGAGAATAGTCGACTAATCTTCAGAGTAGTCGACTAATAAAAGTTTTAACAGAATACTGAGTTTCTGACATTTTACAGATTAGTCGACTAATGATAATAGTAGTCGACTAATGAATACTTGAATAATTTTCCAGAAACTGTAAAATTACAGATTAGTCGACTAATACATATAGTAGTCGACTACTAAGAAGTAAACTGTCTATACAGAGTCTGTGTAAACACAGATTAGTCGACTAATATGAAATTGTAGTCGACTACAGTTACAGTTTTCTGACTCTTAAGTATTTGAATTTTTGAACGTTTTTATCAGTTTATATCCGTTTCTTTGGTTTTAAATTGTGTCTTTTCAAGAGATATATATAGATAAAAACTTCAGAAAAAGAGACACGAAATTCATATACATAAGATTGAGTTTTTATGTAAAAACCATAGTTCAAAATTCTCAGATTTTCAGAAAAGTTTTCAAGATATCAAAAAGGATTCCTAAGCCACTATTGCACTTCACCAACACTTCAAGGCTTATAGGAATTGTATTACTTGTTCAAAAAGGAGGCTCTCTGGTGTGAGAGTGTGTGATCTCAGGTTTGAGATTGTTGCAATTTGCAGGGACTTGCAAATTGGTCAGGTTTGATTTTTGATTTTGTAAGGTTTCAAAATCATAGTGGAAAATCTCAAGCGGGATTTGCTTGGGACTGGATGTACACCGGGGAGGTGGAACCAGTATAAATCTCTTGTGTTTGTGATGTTCAATTTCTGAGATTGTTGCTATTCTTTCCTTGCAATTTATAATCTACTTTGCAATTTTTTATAAAATACTATTCACCCCCCCTCTAGTGTTTCATTGAGTTAGATCAACGATCCTACATTTGGTATCAGAGCGAGGTCAAAGATGGCATCAACTTCAGATCAGACTTCACAATTCAAAGAAGGACATTCAACAAATCGTCCTCCAATGTTTGATGGACTTAACTACAACTACTGGAAGTACAGAATGAAGATCTATCTTCAATCAATTGGATATGAACTTTGGAATGTAGTGGAGACAAAATATGAGAAGCCAACCACTCCTTTTGTAGAATGGACTACAACTCAAAGGAATAATGCAAATTTGGACTCAAAAGCAATGAATGCTTTATTTTGTGCACTTGATAGGAATGAGTTCAACAAGGTGTCAACGGCTACTTCTGCATATGATATTTGGCACACACTTGAGGTAACTCATGAAGGAACTAATAAAGTTAAAGAATCTAAAATTTCTGTTCTTGTACACAGGTTTGAACTATTTAGAATGAAGGAAAATGAAATCATTGGAGAGATGTTTACAAGATTCACTGATATCACAAATTCTCTTATTGGATTGGGTAAAACATATACACAAGTTGAAATGGTGCGAAAGTTACTTAGTTCACTCACTCCTAAATGGGAAAAGAAAATTACCGCAATAGAGGAAGCAAATGATCTATCAACCCTTTCATGGAGAATCTTATTGATAATCTAATGGCATATGAAGTTCAAATTGAAGATAGAAAGAATGAAGATGAGACAAAAACAAGAAAATCCTTGCATTCAACATATCTTCGATAAGGAAGATTCAGATAATGAAGATGAAGAGATGAGCATGTTTGCAAGAAAATTTGAAAATTTATAAAACAAGGTAAGTTTAAATCTAAATTTTCAAATTCAAATAACTCACCTGTTTGTTTCAAGTGTAACAAAGCAGGTCATATGAAAAAGATTGTCCTTTATTGAAGATTAAGCAAAAGTCAAATCATTTCAACAATTTCAACACTACTCAAAATAACAAGAAAGAAAGGCAATGGCGACCACTTGGGATGATAGTGATGACTCTTCATCGATGAAGAAATTAAAGAAAATGAAAGTGCTCATATGTGTTTCATGGCACAAGATGAGGTAAATGATAATGATGAACTTTTAGATGCATTTAATGAATTATATGAAACTTTTGTAAGGTTGAAAGTCTCACATAATTTTCTTAAAAATAAAAATAAGAGATTATTAGAGGAAATTTCTAATTTAAATTCTTCTTATGTTAATTCACAAGAAATTAAATTAAAAGAAGAAAATGAAAATTTACTCAAAGAAAATGATCTATCAACCCTTTAGGTGGAGAATCTTATTGATAATCTAATGGCATATGAAGTTCAAATTGAAGATAGAAAGAATGAAGATGAGACAAAGAACAAGAAAATCCTTGCATTCAACATATCTTCGATAAGGAAGATTGAGATAATGAAGATGAAGAGATGAGCATGTTTGCAAGAAAATTTGAAAATTTATAAAACAAGGTAAGTTTAAATCTAAATTTTCAAATTCAAATAACTCACTGTTTGTTTCAAGTGTAACAAAGCAGGTCATATGAAAAAGATTGTCCTTTATTGAAGATTAAGCAAAAGTCAAATCATTTCAACAATTTCAACACTACTCAAAATAACAAGAAAGAAAGGCAATGGCGACCACTTGGGATGATAGTGATGACTCTTCATCGATGAAGAAATTAAAGAAAATGAAAGTGCTCATATGTGTTTCATGGCACAAGATGAGGTAAATGATAATGATGAACTTTTAGATGCATTTAATGAATTATATGAAACTTTTGTAAGGTTGAAAGTCTCACATAATTTTCTTAAAAATAAAAATAAGAGATTATTAGAGGAAATTTCTAATTTAAATTCTTCTTATGTTAATTCACAAGAAATTAAATTAAAAGAAGAAAATGAAAATTTACTCAAAGAAAATTATTTTTAACTAATGAAAATTTGTATCTAAAATCAGAATGTAATAATTTAAAGACTCGTATTAGTATTTTAGATAAAGATATTTCTTTGATTAAATCAAAATATGATGACATATATTTAAATGTTAGTAAGTTTAATAAAGGTAAAGAAAATTTAAAACTTTACTTTCTTATCAAAAAGAAACTCAAAAGACAAAAGGATTGGGTTTTCAAGTTGAAAAAGATATTCATAAGAAAACCACTTTTGTAAAATCATCTTCATTAGTATATAAACAAAATGTTAAAAATAATATTTTAAATAAAAGAAAACTAAAATATTTATCTATTTGGGTTCCTAAAGTTTTAAATTATAATAAGAAAAAGTCTTATATTTCTAGCTTTATTAAAGATGTTTGCTTATCATCTAATTACATAGGAAAATCAAACTTTTCATGGGTTTAGTTTCCTAAAGACTAATTTTAAGGACCCATGTAAAATGGGTACCAAGATTATAAATATTTATCTTTTGGTACCAAAGAAAGATAGGTGGATTTTAGATAGCGGTTGTTCAAAACACATGACTGGAAACCTTCAATTACTATCATCTATTCAAAACAAGGATGGTGGTACTATCACTTTTGGAGATAACAACAAAGGAAAAGTGATAGGTATTGGAGCAGTTGGTAATCCTAATAAACCTATTATTAATAATGTTTTATTAGTTGATGGTCTTAAACATAACCTTCTTAGTATAAGCCAACTTTGTGGTAAAGGTTTTAAAGTTGTTTTGAAAAGGAATCATGCTTAATTTATGATATTGATTGGATTACAATTTTATATAAATGTCATAGAAAGAATAATATATATGTTTTATCTTTAAATAATATTTCAAATGAACATTGTCTTATTGCATCTTCAAATGATTCTATATTATGGCATAAACATTTTGGTCATGTTAATTTTAAACATATTTCTAAAATTTCTAAATATGATTTAGTAAATGGTTTACCTAAGCTTTCTTATAAAGATAATTTTTGTGATGCATGTCAACAAGGTAAAATGCATAAATCTTCTTTTAAATCCAAAAATATTATTTCTACTAATAAACCACTTGAATTACTTCATATTGATCTCTTTGGTCCTTCTAGGATAGCGTCTTTAAATGGAAGTAAATATGCATTTGTAATTGTTGATGATTTTTCAAGATTTACATGGGTAATATTTCTTAAAAATAAAAATAATGCTTTTAATGAGTTTTCTATATTTTGTAAAAGAATTCAAAATCAAAATCTCTTTCTATAGTTACTATCGTAGTGATCATGGAGGAGAATTTAAAATGAACTTTTGCAAATTTTTGTGATAAAATGGTATTTCACATACTTTTTCTTTTCCTAGAGCAGCTCCACAAAATGGAGTTGTAGAAAGAAAGAATAGGACATTACAAGAATGTGCTAGAACAATGTTATGTGATAGTAATTTACCAAAATATTTTTGGACGAGAAGGCATCTCAACAACATGCTATGTTTTAAATAGAGTTTTATTAAGACCTATTTTAAACAAAACATCATATGAATTATTTTATAATAAAATTCCTAAAGTTTCAGTATTTTAAAGTTTTTGGTTGTAAGTGTTTTATATTAAATATAAAAGATAATTTAGATAAATTTGATTCTAAATCTGATGAAGGAATTTTTGTAGGATATTCTAATCATAGTAAAGCATATAGAATATATAATAAAAGAACCTTAGTCATTGAAGAATCTATGCATGTTTCTTTTGATGAAAATTTTATAAAAACACCTTTTATTTCAAGTAATGATGATGATTTAATTGATACTATTCATGATACTCCTATGTTAGATATTTCAAAAGATGAAAATTTACAAAATGAATTACCAAAGAGTTTTGTAGAAGTTAAAAATCATCCACATGATTTGATTATTGGAAATATATCGATAAAGTATCTACTAGATCTCATTTTAATTTAATAGTTCATGTTGCATTTGTTTCAGAAATAGAACCTAAAAATGTTAAAGAAGCTTTACTTGATAATTTTTGAATAGAAGCTATGCAAGATGAATTAAATCAATTTATAAGAAATAATATTTGGGATCTTGTACCTAGACCACAAAATAAATCCATTATAGGAACAAAATGGATTTTTAGGAATAAATTAGATGAATCGGGACAAGTTGTTAGAAATAAAGCTAGATTAGTTGCACAAGGTTATAATCAAGAAGAAGGAATTGATTATGATGAAACTTATGCTCTGTTGCACGTTTAGAATCCATTAGAATTTTACTTGCATTTGCATGCTTTATGAATTTCAAACTTTATCAAATGGATGTTAAAAGTGCATTTTTAAATGGTTTTATTAAAGAAGAAGTTTTGTAGAACAACCTCACGGTTTTGAACATGAAAAATTTTCGATCATGTTTATAAACTTAAAAGGCTTTATATGGTCTTAAACAAGCACCTCGTGCATGGTATGATAGATTAAAATCTTTTCTTTTAACATCTGGTTTTGACATTGGAAAAGTTGATTCTACTTTATTTATTAAGAAATAAATAAAGATATATTATTAATACAAATATATGTAGATGATATAATATTTGGTTCTACTAACAATGATCTTTGTCAAGAGTTTGCTAAGACTATGCAGAAGAATTTGAAATGAGTCACATGGGTGAACTAAACTTCTTTCTTGGACTTCAAATCAAACAAATGAAGGAAGGAATTTTCATCAATCAAAATAAATATGCAAAAGAACTACTTAAGCGTTTTGGGATGGACAATACAACTAGCAAACCAACACCAATGAGTACTACAACATCACTTGACAAAGATGAAAGTGGTAAGAATGTTGATCAAAAGCTATATCGGTATGATTGGATCACTTCTTTACATTACGACTAGTAGACCGATATTATGTTTAGTGTTTATTTATGTACTAGATTTCAATCTAATCCTAAAGAATCACATCTTAAAGTTGTTAAAAGAATTTTTAGATATCTTAAAGGTTCTTGATTTTGGTTTATTTTATCCAAAGAATAGCACATTTGATTTGTTATCATATAGTGATCTTGATTTTCTTTGGATGTAAATCGATAGAAAAAGTACAAGTGGTACATGTCATTTTTAGGACATTCACTTGTATCATGGTTTAGTAAAAACAAAATTCGGTATCATTATCAATAACTCAAGGTAATACATTGTCGCTAGTTTAGCATGTGCACAAATTTTATGGATGAAACAAACACTATCGATTATGGCATAGTTTGTTCCACATCTTCTATAATGTGTGACAATTCTAGTGCAATTAATTTATCTAAAAATCCCATTCAACACTCCGCATACAAAACATATTGATATTAGACATCATTTCCTACGTGATCATGTTCTTAAGGGAGATATTATATTAGAATTTATATCTACTAATAAACAAATAGCAGATATTTTAACAAAACCTTTAAAAGAAGATATTTATGTTAAATTAAGAAGAGAATTAGGTATATGTTCAATTCTGATTTAAATTAATTTTTAAATAAGTACATTTACATATATTTTTATTAGTCGACTAACTACTTCACTAGTCGACTACATGCACAATCATTCATATAGTTTTATTCTTTCAATATCTTATTAGTTGACTATATATTCAGATTAGTCGACTACTAGATTTCTAAGCGAAAGATATATTACGTTGTGCTGATTAGTTATTCTGACTCAGTTAATTCGACTACGACTACGAATAAATAGTTATTGGATCTTGTTTCTTTTCAACCCAAACCCACTATCCAATAACATAAGTTACTTTTAATCTCAACCATTCATCTAATCATCTTAAATCCTAGCCCTAGATTTTTTATGTACTAAATCTTAACCATTCATTTATTTTTATTTAATCCTAGCCTTTCATTTGTTTTTAACCCTAACAAAACTACCCCAACTCATTTTACACACTCACTTTCGTTTCCCCTCTTCCAAAACCGAAATTCCTCAGTTAGGGCATCCTTTCTTCATCTTAGGGTTTCATCCAAATCCATTTCCTCCTTCAAATCTTCAAGTCTTCTTCAGCTTTTTCAGTTTTCAAGCATCATTAGTCGACTATTCGAAGCATTAGTCAACCACTGCGCACTATAAGTCCATGTTTTGGTGTTTTAGTCACTCCACTTTCTTGGTAAGTCTTCTCCAACTTCTTTTTCCTTTCAAAAATGTCTAGATCAAAGCGATCACGATCAGGTCCTTCTCAACCTGTTGAAGATTACACCATTTACCTTAAAGATCCTAGTCTTTTAGATCAATTTAAGGAATTACAAACTTTTAAAATTCTCCCTGGTAGATTTATCAAATATGAAGATTTTGAACTTCATAATTTTAGGAGTTATTTTGAAAATGTAGGATTAGCACATTTATATTCTTAGAAAATAGAAACCTTATTATCCACTCTTGTTCAATTGTTTTATGCTAATATTTCCCATAAAAACTTGATAATAATAAAGATGCGATAGTTAGTTTGGTGAAAGGAAAAGAAATTTCCTTTACCCCTAAACTTCTAGGTAAAATGTTCAACATTCCTTATAGAGGAATAAATCTTCATGATGTTTCTATGGATGATGAGAATATTCTTCATAATTTAATTTTCTTCTTAGGGTCAAGGAGGAATATTGAATCATTCAAACAAAATTCGTCCAATTCCTCGTTTTATAGCTAGAATTCTAGCATATAATCTATATCCAAAAACGGGGAGTTTTCATTTCATTTCTTTAGAATTAGCCAAAGCGCTATACGCGATTATGGCTAATATTCAAGTTAATTGGGCTGAAGTTTATTTCAATAATCTCCTAGTTATTCCTAGAGGGTCTATTCCATTTGGTGCATTCCTGACAAGAATTTTTGAGGCTTTTCGTGTGGAGTTAGACTCTGAATCTTCCATGCTTCGATCCATCAAGTTCTTTGATTCCAATGCCCTAAATAGGATGAAAATTCCAAATTTTGAACTTCCTCAACAACACCAACCTGAACCTCAACATGAAGAACAACATCATCATGACCCTCCACCCTCACAAACCCAAGATATCCCTCATTCGTCACATGATGCTGAACCATCTTGGAGCAATATACCACCACCTAGGCAACCGGATCCTTCTTCTTTTTCAGATGCACAATACAACACTCTTTCGGCTCGTATCTTGAATTTGGAAACTAGTCAAAATTTGATTTTTGATCAGAACATCGCCATCATGAACAACCAACGTGAGTTCAGTGAAAACCAACCACTCATGATGCGTATGTTTGAAGATCTCAATACAAAGTTTGACTCGTATTTCCGTGGATATCCGCCACCACCAGGACCGTCTGAATAGATTTTCTTAGGTTATTTGATTGACTTTAGTGTGTTTGAAACTTATGTTTACAACTATTTGGTATTTGTTTTGTCATTTAAAACTATGTTATATTCGTTTAAAACTCTGTGAGGTTTGATTATGTAATCGCACTATGGTTTACTATGTTATTGCTTTTGTTGATGACAAAGGGGAGAAACACTATGTGATATATTTTGCTTATGTGGGGGAGTAAGTATATATATTGCTTATAACTATCTTATTTCATATATACTAACATATGCATAAATTGATTGTCATCATCAAAAGGGGAGAATGTTGAATATCAAATCTCTCAAAACAATGTTTTGATGATAACAATTTATTTATATTATTATGCACTAACATATTTATGAGATCTTCACATCAAATAATATGTACAAAGTGAAGTGTTGGATGAGTCAAGGCAAAAGAAGTAAAGAAGATATTCTTTGTTATACATTTCTCTTTCTTTACTTAGATTCAATTGTACAAGCCTTGATCACTCACATGCACACACATATATATATCTTTAGAACACACTAACACATGCTTAGTGTGTGGATTAACAAAAGAAATCCCTTTGTTAATCAATAGACGTTAAAGTTAAAGAATAAGTCTAAAAATATATAAGTTATATAATTTTAAGTCTTTAGTAGTCGACTAATAGCAATTATAGTCGACTATTCATCTTAGTGTGTTAAAATATAAGTTTCGTTTTTCTGAGAATAGTCGACTAATCTTGAGTAATTAGACTAATAAAAGTTTTAACGAATCTTGAGTTTCGACATTTTCTGATTAGTCGACTAATGATAATAGTAGTCGACTAATGAATCTTGAATAATTTTCGAGCTGTAAAATTACAGATTAGTCGACTAATACATATAGTAGTCGACTACTAAGAAGTAAACTGTCTATCGAGTGCGTGTAAACCTGATTAGTCGACTAATATGAAATTGTAGTGGACTACGATTCTGATTTTCGACTCTTAAGTATTTGAATTTTTGAGCGTTTTTATCGGTTTATATCCGTTTCTTTGGTTTTAAATTGTGTCTTTTCAAGAGATATATATAGATAAAACTTGAGAAAAGAGACACGAAATTCATATACATAAGATTGAGTTTTATGTAAAACCATAGTTCAAAATTCTCGATTTTCGAAAAGTTTTCAAGAGATCAAAAGGATTCCTAAGCCACTATTGCACTTCACCAACACTTCAAGGCTTATAGGAATTGTATTACTTGTTCAAAAGGAGGCTCTCGGTGTGAGAGTGTGTGATCTCGGTTTGAGATTGTTGCAATTCTTGAGGACTTACAAATTGGTGGGGTTTGATTTTTAATTTTGTAAGGTTTCAAAATCATAGTGGAAAATCTCAAGCGGAATTTGCTTGGGGACTGGATGTACACCGGGGAGGTGGAACCAGTATAAATCTCTTGTGTTTATGATGTTCAATTTCTGAGATTGTTGCTATTCTTTCCTTACAATTTATAATCTACTTTGCAATTTTTATAAAATACTATTCACCCCCTCTAGTGTTTCATTGAGTTAGATCAGATCCACACCTTAGAATATTTGGAATCACGGCGTTTATCGACCTAGTGGTAGGATCCTAAAAGAGGACATTCATCCGAAACATGAGGTGGAGACAGACAGCTATGACAACCTGAGGCAGAAACTTGGTTGATTTGAGCTGGAACTCGTTCTTTGACTTCTAAAGCTTCTAACCTACGCATGATTGTAGCCATCTTTGCTTCAGAGGCTATGTTCGTTTCTAAGGAAAGACCACTGGTTTTGGGTTGGGAACCGATGAAACACGGTCATCACAATGTTCCCATCGCATGGTTTTCTGATAAACTCTCTAAAAGTCCCAAGCTTCATCGGATTTTTCTTCATGAAATCCCTTGACACATTGACTCTAAGGAAGTTTTTGAAGAATAATCCAATCCTTCATAAATGATTTGGCATAATCGCCACTTTTCAAGACCATGGTGAGGACATTGGATAAGAAGATCTTTGAATTTGTCAAAATACTTCCAAAAAGGTTCTCCTGGGACAATTTTAAAATTTTGAATGTTGTTTCTAAGCTTAACTGTTTTGTGGATAGGAAAGAATTTTTTTAGAAAAACTGTTACAAATTCACCCCAAGTTGAGATGGAATTTGTAGGCAAGCAATACAGCCATTTTTTGACTTTGTCCTTAAGGGCAAATGGAATAAATCGGAGTTTGATCGCATCTTCGGTTACGTCCCTCATTTTGATCATGAGGCAAACTTCTTCAAATTCGGAGATGAAAATGTAAGCGTCTTCGGTTTCTACTCCTAGGAATTTGGGAAGCATGTTAATAAAATGCGGTCTAAGTTTGAAATTTGTTCCATTGACCTCGGGGAGTTTTATGCAAGAGGGGATTGCATTTCTAGTGGGGTAACAAACATCTTGAAGAACAGGTGGGTTGGTATTGGCCATTTCGTTTGGTTTAAGAGATGGATCAAAAAGAATTAAACGATTGGTATTATCCCTAACCCAAGTTTGCATACACCAAAATCAAATTTTTTTTTATTTTTTTTATTTTTATGAAAAAGGACAAGAGAAAAAGTTAAGAAGATGATGAGAAAGAAAAAGAAAAAGGAAAACTAACTAAAGCAAATCAAGGCAATCACTTTTCAATCACCCTAACTCTAGGGTTAAGCCTAAACTTGACTTAGACCAACTCCTAACCAAAAATTCCCTTAATGAAAAGATCAGAGTTTACTTGGGTAATTAGCCAGGTAAGGATAGTACTAGAGGGAGATCAAAGATCAATTAAGTACCTCTTCCCATGGGTTTACGCAACCCCTAAACCTTGCCTTAGACACCAATTAATCCAAATAAACTTGGACCGGTTCACTTAAGAAATTATTGTTCCTCAAGGAGCTCGAATCCTTAGGGGCCAACGCCTAATCAGTTTTAAGAGGCTTGGTATGTGTAGTGAGGAATTAGTGATTTTGGCTAAGGAAAGGGTGATGAAATCCTCACCTTATCTTGATTAATGGTTTTGCCCTTAAAAATATTTTCAAGTGAGTGCCAAATCAAGATGCTCAAATCACTTTGGTGAATTCCTACTATTATATGAAATGCAACCCTAGAAATTAAAAGCAACTAAAAAGGATGCAAAAAAATAAAAATCTTTTTATTTTTTATTATGGTCGACAATCAAAGAAATGAAGTTTATTAGGGTCGACAAAGGTAAAATCTTTTTTTTTATTTTTTTATTTTTTTATCCTAATTGTCTCTAATGTGAATGAGCTATCTAAAGGGTGGAATTGAGAATACTAGAAGGAAGAGTTACCCACGCAATCGCTATCCAAAACCTCGTTGGAGGCAATTCTTCAATCTTTAGTCTTCAACTCTTGATCTTCAAGCTCCAAGTTCCTACACAAAAGAAAACACACAAAATAAGGAACCAAAGTCAATAAAAATCCTACTTATGCACCGTTCCCCGGCAACGGCGCCAAAAACTTGATGGGAAATAAATGATTACCTCCTAGAGTTGCAAGTATACAACCTTTATCAAGTTATAGTATTTAAGATTATCGATCCCACAAGGAACGAGAAGTAGGAAGAGTTTTGTTCAAGTTTTGGTTCTCAAATTATGCGCATGACAATTAGGAGTTATTCAAATAAAATGAAAGTGAGAAAATGGTAAAAGTGGTTCGTGAGAGATAAGAGAGAGTGGATTGTGGATTATGTGCAATAAAACGAGTAAGAAAATGAGAGTGGAGAGATTTAGAAAATGTGTGTGATAAAAACGAGGAAGAAAATGAGTGTGAGGGGGTTTAAAGATGGAAGTGGTAAAGTGAAAATAAAAGAAAATGAGTGTGAGAGAAGGAGGGTGATTGTGATTTGTGTAAATAAAAAGAAAAAGAAATCAAGAGAGGAGAAAGACAATTAAAGAAAAATAAACAAATGAAAAACAAGGATAAGAGGAAAATTAAGAATGTAAAGTATGGAGGATTAATTAAAGATATGAGGAATCTAGAGTAGATCCACTTAGCTTATCTCAATCTCACAAGAATGAGTTGGATTTGTTAGCTAGTTTCAAACAATCTCTAGGGATCCCACAAATATTAGCTCCACACTTAGAAAAGGGTAATTCCTAGAGGGTTCTAGCCTCAAGGTGAATTAAAGAAAAGAAAAATCTATTCTAGAAAGTAAATACAAGAATTAAATACATTGCATGAAAGTAAATTGTATGAAATTAAATTGCATGAAAGTAAATCTAAACTACAAAGTAATTAAATGAACAAGAAAGAAAATGAAAAAGAAATAAAATAGAAACCAACAACTCGATCTTAATCTAATCCTCCTTTTGGTCCTTGGATTAGAAGAAGAGAAAGGAAATTGAAGGGTAAAAATTTCATTTATTGTGTAATAAAAGTTACAATTTTGGAAGGTCTTCTCAATTAAGAGTAATCCTCCTCTCCAAATAGAGTTTTACAAAATATTTCACACTCAAAACCCTCAAAGATTCACCCCTATTTATAGCCCAACAGAGTTGATGTGAACCATTGGATCAAACTTAGCCAAAAAGGAAGAAAAATCCACCATTAATGAATCACATTCTGTGGTTGGCCCGTCGGTTAAGCCCGTGATTAGCAACCATTTGTATTGATAATCAATAGATTGGTTCAACCAATTGTCTTTTCTTAATTTTTTCACAATTTCTCTTGGATCAATTTGGTATCTTGGGCCTTTGTTTGTCTTGATTGGGATTCAAAATTGGTAGAAATTGAGAATTTGAGTCATTTGGGCTTTTATTCATTATTTCTTTATTAGCACGTAAAATAAGATAAAATAATTATTAGTCATATCGTTATTCATATAACATAGGTAATAAGGGTATAAAAATGTAATTAAAATGTGATAATCAGTCTTTAACGGTGGTCGAAGGCGAGTCTTGTTTCTCGACGTTCATCGTCGCAAGTTCCTGCTCTTGCAGCGGCGGAGGAGGACGGTGAACAACTTCAAATTCATCCTCTTTTGTTCTAGATTTTGGGGAATCTGGGTTCGCCGTCGAGATTTCAGCCATTTTCTGCATATTTTGACTAAACCCCAGAGTGGAGATTTGGGGATTTCGCAGGCTACTGTTAACCTTAGAGAGAGAGAGAGAGAGACAGAGTGCAGGAGGGAGAGAGGAGAGAGAGAGAACTTGATTTGAGTTAGAGAGTGGGCGGGCGCGGTTACCAAAAATGTGGGTACTATAGCGGTAACTGGTTAGGGGTAGAGTAGGGTTTTAAAAAAATTCTCTCAACTGGCTTAGTTGGCAGGGCTTAAACGAATTTTTACCATGTATTTTGAGTTTATACACATCGAGAAAAGTACAGGGGGCTGGTGCACATCACTTTTTGAGTTTTGGGGCATTGAAGCAATTTTTCCTAATAACAATTCTACAATAGAATCACTCCTTTTTATTAAATCCACCCACGTCACCACTCTTAAAGCTACGCTAATGTATTTTAAGAAAAAGGTACAAAAATATCAAATATGTAAAATTGTAAGTTTTCCCCGTTCAATTACCTCCGCTGGCTGTCCATATCCCTTTTCCCCTCCGCTCCTCTCTCATCGTTCGCATCTCCATTTCCCCTTTCCTCTCTCTCCCCGCTCGATCCAACGAGGTGAGTTCTAATTCTCTCAATTTTCGCTCTAGAACTCTGTAAATTTTAGGGTTTTCTTTTCATCATTCTTCTGATTGTAGGGTTTCTGATCTAATTGGGCTCCTAATTTTGGATTTTAGGGTTTGAAAGGTTTCGATGGAAGGATTCAACAGGGAGGCAACAGTGAAGTGTTCTTGCCTAATTATAAGCTTGGCAAGACGCTGGGTATTGGATCTTTGGCAAGGTGAAGATTGCTG
>CM022703.1:64323851-64346689 GCA_012295165.1 Asparagus setaceus | reverse complement strand
CTGCAACTCGTCTCATTCTCGACAACCTCCATAACAAGCAACGGCTCCTCATCGAACGCCGCGAAGTGGGTATCCCCATGCCTCCGCCACCCAGTCCCTATCGCCATCTCGCTCAAGCCCGTCATCTCAAAGTATTGACTAGTAGCGGGCGTAGCGAGGGGATCGACCGCTAACAAATCGCCAACCATACATAAAAAGTAATGCTTCCCGCCGCAAGATACCATTCTCCTGAGCTCCACCCCCGGCGGGGGATTCAGTTCGGCCCAACCGGAATCGGACCAGCGGAGCAAGAAAATGCTCGAGACGCCCGTGACGCAAACCATGTAGTTGGGCGGAGACGAGGAGGCGACGGAACAGTGGACAACATGCATATCCGGGAGATCGATCCGGGCGCCGGAGATGGGATTAAAGAGGTTCAAGTTCTTGCACGAGTCGTCGGAGCTCATCAGCAGCCACCCGCAAGAGAAGGAATCGAGGTAGCGGGAGAAGGGGAGGGGGACCTCGAAGAATTTGTCCTCGAAGAGGCTGTAGAAGGAGATGGTTTCTTGATTGAGGGGTAGGTAGAGGACGAGCCACGGGGTGCGGAGCATCGGAGGGGGGGAGGGAGAGTGGCGCCGGCGGTGGGAGGATTGGACGGAGCGCCACCGGCGGCAGACGGAGGAGAAGCGGACGTAGGCGGAGAGGGGGAGGCGCTCGAGGATGAGCTCGAGGAGTGGGTCGGGGAGGTCCGGCCATGGAGGATGGGGAGAGGCTAGGGTTTCCATTGAGAATCTTGGAGGATGATGATCGTAAAGAGGATGATTAGGGTTTCGAATTAAACCCTAATAATAAAGATAATAATAAATATACGGAGATTTATTTTGACAAATTAGTTCTCCATGGCTTCAAATCTAGAGAGAGATTTCGCATTGCTGCAATATTTACGACTCTACCCTTATGCTTGATCTGGGACTGAATCTCGCTCAAGCCCAACTGGGAGATTTCCTTAGTCGGGCCGGTTCCCTTTGTTGTGGGCTTCAAATAAAATATTATGTTTTGTGGGATAAATAATATATGTCACTGTGTATGCCCACGTGTGAAAGAAAAAGTTGGAATGGGCCAACGATTTGGGGATATGCCCGCTATCTACATCTGCCGTCCCAACATTAGTACCGAACGTTAGGGCCTGTTTGGCAAATCTTGTAAACTAGTTTTATTTGGAATAAATGTGGCTAAGGCCTAGTTTGGCCCAAAAGTTAGTTTTAACTTGTTTTGTTTGGTCGATTCTTTATAGCAACGAGAAAAAAACCATACCCCATTGGTTTGAAACAAAACCAGCTTTGTGTGGCCCCAAAATCTAAAGAGAAACAAAAGAAAATAAATTTGATTATCAATGGGGCTCTATTTTTATAGATACTAGTATTTTAGCCGTGCTAAGCACGGTCTTATCGAAATTTATCTATATTTCGTAAGCTTGTCAATCGCTCTCATTCGAATATAAATTTTAATATCTAACGACTCACCGAAACACGAATCCCACTCTCACACACCCCAATGAGGTTAGATAACATGTATCCACTGTAAATAACAATATTAAACAATTTATATAAAAGCTACAATTAAAATTATTATCATTCAAGCTAATTTATCATAATAAATGAATAAAATGTAGATAATCAAAATATCCAAAATAAAACATGAATGATATTAAAATATAAGATAGTTTAATATTCCAAAACATTATTCGCAAAATGATGCCACTACAAAAGTTCTCAAGCAATGAAATAGATGGTTCAAAGTCTATCGAAACCAATAAAATGCAAATAGATTTACAAAACTATAAGATAATATTACGAAGGGTAGCTTCAAGAAAGTCTTTTTCCCATGATTTACAAAGGGTAGCTTCAAGAAAGTCTATCGAAACCAATAAAATGCAAATAGATTTACAAAACTATAAGATAATATTACGAAGGGTAGCTTCAAGAAAGTCTTTTTCCCATGATTTACTGGTGGATACATGTTATCAAAACGTGGTAATAGGCTACTTATATTATATCGATTCCGTATGTAATCTTAAATAATATCTAAATAATCTTAACTATCTTAACTAATAAATGACGATAAATCTGAAGTCATAAAGATTTTATCCGAAAATAATTAATATAAAACGGTTAGTTAAAGATTTTTGCGAAATTAATTCAAATAATTACGCCAAAAAGATTTTATACCATATATAAAAACTAAAATATATTATAACCTTAACTAATTAATATCTAAACTATCTTAACTAATAAATTATGATAATACCGAATTAAGAAAGATTTTTCCGAAAATAATTAATGTAATAATTATATATATATATATATATATATATATATATATATATATATATATATATATATATATATATATATATATATATATATATATATATATATATATATATATATATATATATATATATATATATATATATATATATATATATATATATATATATATATATATATATATATATTTAAAGTAAACATATAATCTTAAAATTATCTAAACTATCATTAGTTATAAATGAAAATAAAAGGCAAATTTTACCAAATGTAACATAAATTTATGAAATTAATTCATATATTTTTTAAAAGTAATAATATACTTAAAACTAAATTTTTATTAACATCCAAATTAATCAAGATGCCAAAGACTATGAAATCGAGATATAATATTTTTTGGTCAAAAACATTTTTCCAAATATTAAAACTAACATCTATTATGATCTAAATTAATACATTCAAATTTTTAATCCGAATTTCATAGTGTAATTAATTAACTTTTATTAAGTGAATTTATTAACCGAGTTAATTAATTAACTTTGTTATTAACCAAATTTATATGCTAATTATACATTCAAATTTGTTATTACAGAATCTATAAACTATTTTTTATTAACCGAATTATTATTAACTGAAAATTATTAACTGAAAATTAAAATAAAATAGAAATATTTAATCCAAATTTGTTAACCGAGTTAAATAATAATTGTTATGTTAATTTGATTATGTAATTTGTGATTTTATAATTTTCGGATTATAGTTTTATAATCCAAAATTCAATCATAGACACTCTTAATTTAAAGAAATTTCGGTATATATAATCACCAAATATTTACATTTTATTAGAAAATTTAGATAAATTACAAATTATAATTCAAAAGACAAAACTTTAAATAAAAGACAAATCGCAACAAACTTTTATTATAATTCAAATACGAAAATAAAATCCTAACAACCATAATACTATTGATATTCAATCATAATCCTAATTCGAAAATAAAATCCTAACAACCATAATACTATTGATCTTCAATCATAATCCTAATAAAAACTATTTTTAACTAACTTACCAAAATTATTTAACTTGTTTTAGATAAACCGAATCATTATAATTTCCTTATTAATTGTTTGGTAATTCATAAAAGATATTATTCAGTAATTAAGGATTTCGCTTTTAAATTCTTGGAAAAATCCGATATTTTCAAAACATACCAAGATATGATTCTAAAAATCAAATCTGAAATTCTTGATAAATTCGGTAATTAAGATACATCAAGATTCCTAATCCTAATCTAATTGTGTTTAGAAAACTAGATATTTTGGTAAGAATTATTTGAATATCTTGTGTATGTTATGGTTAATTAGTTAGATATTATTTGAATAACTTCCCAATTTATCTAATGTAACTAATATAACCAAAATATCAAACTTTCCAATTATCAAGAATTCTAATTATATTCGGTGATTATATATAAACCGAACTTTGTGAATGTTGATTTAGTTAATTAGTTAGATATTATTTGAATAACTTACCAATTTAACTAATGTATCTAATATAACCATTTAACTAATGTAACTAATATAATCAAAATATCAAGCTTTCCAATTATCAAGAATTCTAATTATATTCGTGATTATATATACCCGAAAATCAAAATGTATAATTATAACCGAAATTCTTGATAAATTCGGTAATTATGATATATCAAGATTCCTAATCCTAATCTAATTATCTAATTATGTTTAGAAAACTTGATATTTTCGTAAGTATTATTTGAATATCTTGTGTATGTTATGGTTAATTAGTTAGATATTATTTGAATAACTTTCCAATTTAACTAATGTAACTAATATAATCAAAATATCAAGCTTTCCAATTATCAAGAATTCTAATTCTAATTATATTCTAAGTATCCGAAAATTATATAAATTTTATGGTATTGTGTATTTTGATAATATTTTTCCATTACCGATGTAATTAGAATTCCTTTCCTTTTAAAATTCTACTCATTGCTTAACTTTGAGTATATTTGGTTATTTAGTTTGATATTTTTAAATAAGTTACCAAAACTATTTAACTAATTTAAATTAAATTGAATCACTAATTATTTGCAATTTTAAATTTTTTTGTTATTTAAAAAATAAATTTTAGTATTATAGATTTTTTGATTTCAGAGTATCCGATATTTTAAAACATACCAAGATGTTAATTTAAAAATCAAATCTGAAAACTATTGTTATTTAGTTATTTAGTTAGATAACATCAATAATTTATTTTACTTTTTATATTTGGTTTTTAGTTGTTAACTTTCAAATTATTTCTTTCAAAAAGAATTTTTTAAAATATTTAAATAACAAAATTTTCATAATTTCGGTTAATTTTTATTAATTTTAAAATATTATAATATATTTAATATGTGTTTAGGTGGATATCCTAGAATATTGATATAAAATCTTGGTTAATTAAAACACATAAAAAATTGTATGACAAAATGATATAATCAATTTAAAATGATTGGGTAATATTTAACAATAGGTTTTCTTACATCTTACATTGAAATGATGGTAGTAAAAAATTTGATGACAAATGCATCTAAATGACAATAATTTCACAAATTATTCATGTTATCATCAGAAAATCTCCTTATGAGTAATGAAGCAAATTAAGCATGAAAGAATTCTACTTTCAATTTGAAACAATAACAATTAAATCAAAAAATTAAATATTTAAAAATACTATAAATAATAAAATATAGCAATTATTTAAAAATGAAACCATTCATCTAAAATTCAGTTATTTACAAATGTATCAAATTATAATTAAAATTATAAACATTATTATAAATAATAATAAAAATCATAAAAATTAAAAATCATACAATTTAGAAACAATTAAAATAAAAAATTGCAAAAATTCATAAATATAACAATAATTCATATAAATAAAATTAAATCCGAGAATATTTAAATCATAAAAATTCCAAATTTCATAAATATAACAGTAATTAATATAAATAAAAATATAAATCTTTTAAATATTTAAATCATAAAATGAAAAATTCATAAATATAACATTAATTCATATAAATAACATTATAAATTCGAAAATATATAAATCATAAAATGAAAAATTCATAAATATAACATTAATTCATATAAATAACATTATAAATTCGAAAATATATAAATCATAAAATATATTCACAAATCATAAAATATATGACAACCATTCATGCAAATAATTTAAATATTCTAAAATATAACAACAATTAAAATAAAATAATATAAATCTGTAAATATTTATATCATAAAATATATTTATAAATCATCATAAAATAAAACAAAAATTAATAAAATTCTGAAAATATTTATAAATCTTAAAATATATGAAAACTTTATGAAAAATTGTAAATATTTAAAAATATAACCACAATTAATAGCAAAAAATTTAAAATCCATATATATAACAATAATCCATACCAAAAAATATAGATCTAAAAATATTTAAATCATATAATATATTTATAAATCATAAAATATAACAACTATTCATGCAAAAACTATATATATTCAAAAATAATATAAATCATAGAATAAAACAATTATTTAAAAATAAAACAATTCATTAAAAATTCAGCCATTAAAAATGCAACAAATATTAATTAAAATTATAAACATTATTATCAATAATAATAATAATCATAAAAATTATAAATCATACAATCTAGCACCAATTAATATTAAAAACTGCAAATATTCATAAATATAACAATAACTCACATATATAAAATTATAAAACCGAAAATATTTAAATCATAAAATTTCAAAAATTCTGAAAATATTTAAATGTATCAATAATTCATATAAATATAACAACAATTAATTCAATAATTCGTATAAATATAACAACAATAATTCATATAAATATAACAACAATTAATAGCAAAAATTTCAAAATCCATATATATAGCAATAATTCATATAAATATAACAACAACGGAGAAAAAATATTTAAATAAAATAATAAAAATGTAGTTATAAATCATAAAATCAAACAGAAATTAATATAAATAATAAAAAATATTCAAAAATATAAATCATACAATATAACAACAATTAATAGGAAAAAATGCAAAAGTTTATAAATATAACAATAATTCATATAAATCTAGGTTAATTACTCACCAAAGATTAATTACTCACTAGTGAATGATCCATAAATCTGAAAATATTTAAATAAATCCAAAAGTTAATAACAATGGTTCATATAAATAAAATATTTAAATCCGAAAATATTTAAATCATAAATCCGAAAATAATAACAACTTAAATACATACAAAACATGTAAAAATTCAAAAATAGTTCACCAAAAGTTAATTACTCACCTAGATTGATCTATTAGTTTGTGAGGATCCCTCTTCGAAAATATAGATCGCATACGAAACATCGAAAAATAAATCAAAATTTAAAAATATAACAACATATAATATAGAAAAATAGAAAACCCTTTAAAAGCAAAATAAACTTACAAACCAAAGCCAAATACATTTGATGACTTTTAAATTTCGGCTATTGTAGTTTCAAAATATCACGGTTATTTTTTCGGCTTTGGAGTTTCAAAATCAAATAAGTGTTGATTTTTGAAAATCACGGTTAATCTTTACTAAATAAAGTAAACCGAAAATCTAAATATTATTAGGTTATTGTTATTTGTTATTGATATATTTGGCGGGGCATATCATGAAAAGATTCTTGGTATAGATTTTTTGGTAGTGTAAATTCAGTTATGGAAATTTAAAAAGATTTCTAAAAAGTAACAAATAACCGAGAATTGAAAACAAATTCGGTTTTGGTTTTGAATTTTGAATTTTAAACCGAGATTTGAAAACAAATTCGGTTTTGGTTTTATTTTTGAATTTTTGGTAGTATATATTCTCAAAAAGATTTGGTATTAATTTTGATTGATTTTCAAATTTTGAATGGCTATGATTGAATTTCGGATTTTTTATAAAATGAATGGTTTAGATATATGTCCACGTGTCAAAATATTATGAGAAGAAATAATCCCACGTGGCAAGCTCTTGTTAATTTGGAGGTCATTTGGTTTTGCTTTAGTGTATACCCTTAGTAAAAGATGTGTTTACTATTATTGAACTAGTTTTATCTAAAGTTAACCAAACTAGGTTCATCTCAAAACTAGTTCACATATAACCTAGTTTTGCCTAATCTAGGCTAAGCTTATCTAGTTCAAAACTAAACCAGGATAATTTTCAAGTTGCCAAACTGATAGTGCCTAACATTGCAACATTTCAAAAATGTTCTTAGATGTAAAAAAGCGTATTAGCACTACTTCTTTTGTAGTGAAGCGGAGCTAGAGACAAGCGGCGAAGAAAAAGTTTTGCACCTATTAAGAGAGCATGTTTGGCAAACTCATATTTTGGGTCTGTTTTCTCATGTATTTTAATTTTGAATATTTAGATTTCCAAAATTCCCAATTCCCAAATTTGCAATTAATCAATATTTGTTTGGTTGATAAAAAACACTGAAAAGTTGTTTTCTTAATAAGAGTCCTTTGTTCAGTTGGTCGAGTACAGCTGAGAGGATAATTAAATGTGTGAGTTTACAAAGAGAAATAAAGGACGGAGAGATAGAGGGATTTAATGATGCAAGTCGACCATTTGAATAATTTATCATTCTTTTCTCATATTGTCTGCAATATTCAGCAGTAACTATTTACATAAACAAACAAATAATACTGAGATAAGATTTCATTGACATAATATAGTTAAAAGAGGCCTGCAAATTCAATGAATTTCTAGAAAATATACGCAGGCAAATGTGGCCTTGTGAAACCTTATAAAGTCTAGCTACCACAACATCTCATTCAAATTCTCTATGGGCCCACCAAAAACATCCATTTAGGTCACGTTTGTTTTTTTATCTCCGGACTACGGGGTATTGTATTTCTCAGATCATAATACTAGGACAGTATTATTCTAAAACTATTTTAGATCAATCTAATATTTATTTTCACACGGACAAACATTTGGACTAACTTAAAATAGTATAGACCAATTTTTATTTTTAGGGGGATTATGACCAGTCGACTAATAACATAACGAGAATGACCATTTGAGAATGACCATTTTACCCTCAAGTCCACTAATATTATAAAATGCATCTGATTGGAACTAATATTTTATAATGCTTTCGGTTATTCATATTTTCTCTTTGTTTATGTTCACTTGTAATAATTTGCATGATGAAATATTTTATATTTAGGGTTTTATATTAAAACCACCTTAAAAATAGGGGTGTAATACATGAACCATATTTATTGTTTAATTTATACAGGAACCACATTTAAAGTATATTTCGTTTCAATCAGCTACCAAAACTCATTTCCTGTTGACTTTTTTGTCAAAATTCCTATAATACCCCTCTTTTACTCTCTCCTCTCTAGGGCCCATAGATCTCGTGGAGCCAAGAGCGGGATGTCGCAGCTTGCCCACGCAGATCCAATGGGTTCACGACGAGATTGGGGCCGGCGTCGGCACGAGAGAGAGAGAGAGAGAGAGAGAGAGAGAGAGAGAGAGAGAGAGAGAGAGAGAGAGGAGAGAACCAACCAGGATCCATTGTCGGCCTCTGCAGCAACCCCGTCCGCGTGCTCACCATTATCTGTGGGCCCTAGAGAGAGGGGAGAGAGAGAGAGAGGGGCGGGGAACCAACCGGGATCCGTCGTCGGCCTCTGCAGCAACCCCCGCCCGTGAGCTTGCCGAGATCTGTGGGCCCTAGAGGGGGGGAGAGAGAGAGAGAGAGTAAAAAGAGGGGCATTAAAGTAATTTTGATAAACAAAGTCAACTAGAAATGGGTTTTTGTGGTTGATTGAAACAAAATATTATACCACTATTTTAAAGGTGGTTTCCATACAAAAACCTTATATTTATGGACAATTTTGGTTCATGTATGACTCATATGTTTGCAAAGCAAAATTATGCAAGTTTCAACTGCTCAAGAATCGCACATGACTTCAGCAAGGAAAGTGTACCAAAGAGCGTATTATCACTCCAACCCAGTTAGCCGTGTTCGTGAAAATAACGCGGAAGACAAACTCGCGGGGAAGTGGCAGAGAAAAATCTCACGAAAGAAAACACCGCAAAAAGAAAAGAAATGGACAGATAAAATAAACTCATATGAAAAAAACCAGTCGAATTTAAAGGGTAGGGGTGTTTTCGTTAAAAATTATTAATCCCCCTCCATGATTAATATCTGGATTGTAAAGGTGGGGTACGGTGAGTTTATTTTAGTCCCCATTTTGCATATTATTTGATCCGTCCTTAAAAATAGTCCAGTCTGGATAAAAAAAACAAGCAGAGAATAAATAGGTGGGTCCAAACTACATTAAAATAGTACTCTCCTATTTAAAAACAAGCATGGCCTAAATGAAATATATATATATATATATATATATATATATATATATATATATATATATATATATATATATATATATATATATATATATATATAGAGAGAGAGAGAGAGAGAGAGAGAGAGAGCTCTCATTCATCCCTTCTCCCAAATATCAAAACTAAAATCAATGCCATAACTCTAATCTCTTCTGTTCTTTTCAATCTTTACTTTCTTAATCTCTCTTATGCATTTTCTTTTTGTATTTGCTACAATGGTGAGGGTCGTCCACTTACTAGGTTGCGACAATCGAGCTCATTGGTTGATGCTTGGTGATGAGACTTTTAACAACTGAAGACCCAAACAGAAATAATTCAGTTCAGCCCCTAGATTGTTTCAACTTTGATTTGATTGAAAAAGGTGAAAACCAATAAAGCTGACCATTTGTTCTCCACTAGAAAAGAGGATTATTTCTCTTTATTTTGTAAAGACTAAAAACACGATGGTTAAATAAATTTTACTAATGAATTAACTAATTTAATACTTTAGATTAACAAATAAACTAATTAGGTTAACCCTCCTCTTTAATTCTTCTACCTTAAACCTTTGTCAAACAAGACCTAAAAGATGGAACGATACGAATTTTCCATTAGTATAAACAAAAAACAGCCATAAACCCGAGCGAGCGAGCAATAAAAAGTTCAACACTCTTCTCTACACATTGGAACTACACAACAACCTCTTTCCTTGTTACCTAACATAAACCATACAAAACTTTGAATAGCATTGTTTGAAGAATACTAATAACTATACTATTCCCTTCAACACTATTTCTCCACTACAAGAGCGAAAATTGTGGGCTCCCTTTAGGGCTGTCCAATTGGGCCCAAGGCAGGTGTCCGGACGGACCAGTAGGAGCAAGCAGGAGGGCCAGACTCTCGTCAGAGTCCAGGGCCGCCTATGGCCTTGCTTACAGGACTTAGCAGGTTATAATATTATATATATATATATATATATATATATATATATATATATATATATATATATATAATTAATATAATTATAGTATAAAATGGTCATTAATGTATATTTATATATATTTTTAAGTGTGTATTGTCATTAATATATACTTACATATATATTTCTAATGTATACTATATATAATTATAGTATGATATGGTCATTAATGTATACTTATATATACTTACATATAATATATAACTATATATTAATAGAATATAATTTTCTACTACTTAGTAAACACTTAGTATGATTGATTTTTATCAAAATTTCGCATATTTTATTTTTAATTACTCATGAAATTTCATTTTTTTTACAAAAACCTTAATTTTAAGGAAAAATAATAATAATATTAAAAATTAAAAAACAGGGCTGGCCGGTGCCCGCCCGTTGAGGCCCGGCCCGACGCGGGTGGGCCTGGCCACCCGGGTCCGGGCCCCGGTTTTCCGGGCCGGGCCGGCCCGTTTGGACAGCCCTAGCTCCCTTGATGAGTCACTTGCCAGACATACTCACACTGTGCTCTATAATTATTTTAAATTATCCCATATCATGTTACAACTTTCACAAAATTCTCTTCTATTATCCCGTCAAAATATCTCACCGTCAAAAAATTATCCAATTTCAAACAGTTTCCCACTTCCAGTTAAAACACTTCCACGTGACTGGCACCCATAAGAAAAGGCTACGAGGCCTACCTTAGCCCATAAACCACAAGCTCCGGGCCTCGCACTGCTAGCCCAGTAACTTCTCTCCCGCCAGCTCATCGATCCGCATCAACCAACAAAAACAAATCTCAACCGTTAATAATTACAAATCCAACAACTATCTCCATTTCAGCCACGGATCGTCCTTCTCCCCCCAGATCGAACCCCAGCTCTCTATAAAATCCCTCTCCCCTCCCCGTTTCTCTCCCACATCCAATTCCACGAGCCCTAACCCTACTTCTCCGTCAAAATTCAAGAAGAAGAAGAAGAAACAGAGCGATGTCGGGGAGAGGGAAGGGAGGGAAGGGGCTGGGGAAGGGAGGGGCGAAGAGGCACAGGAAGGTGCTGAGGGACAACATCCAGGGGATCACGAAGCCGGCGATCCGGCGCCTCGCCCGCAGGGGCGGCGTGAAGAGGATCAGCGGGCTCATCTACGAGGAGACCCGCGGCGTCCTCAAGATCTTCCTCGAGAACGTCATCCGCGACGCCGTCACCTACACCGAGCACGCCAGGAGGAAGACCGTCACCGCCATGGACGTCGTCTACGCCCTCAAGCGCCAGGGCAGGACCCTCTACGGCTTCGGCGGCTAGGCCCTTCTTTTTTTTCATGCCTGGGTGCTCGGATCTGGATTTGGCTGTCTGCTTGTGCGCTCTAATCTTTTCGATCTGTAATGGAAATGTTTTCGCTCTTTTGGGCTTCAGTTTTGGCGGGCTTTGTTAAAAGTAACCACTGGTTGATGTTTGTTATTCCATGGACGTGTGTTTTGTATCGGGCTTGTAGTTTAGCCTAATTCACTAGGTTTTTTGTGGTGCTGCTGATGGATTAACTATTGGGTCACCAGAGGGGGACAAACACGAAAACATTATCAGATGATTTTAATATTGGACAGTGGTTTAATTAAATTATTTAGAAGTGGCAGTGAAAATAAATTCTAGGTGTTTTTGCATATATATTCCTCACATCTATAATATTTGCAAACTTGCCCCTCAAATCTAGGTATTTGTAAAATTACCACTCAAAACTAGCATATTGGATCTCACTATTGCTCCAACTTAGGAATGCTACTTTTTAAGCTACATTATTTCAAAATTCCCAATCGTTTCCAATAGGTATGCAACAATTTCTTGTTTAAAATTAAAATTGGTAAGTAAAAGGAGTAGAAAAATTAATGTGAGAGAATTGAGGGGCAATTTTATAACTACCAAGATGTAGAAGGTAATTTTGTAAATATAGAAGATTTGAGGGTTATATATATGAAAAAAAATATGCATCATATTTAGTAGCGTGCAACGCTCACTAATCCTGTTCTATTTATAGGGGGAAAAAAGTGATATAGAGGTTCCTCTATTGGATTTTTTTTTCCCAACTACAGTTCTAGTGCACATTACTTGATCTCATTAAAAAGCGCAATCATTTCACATATGTTGAAAGTAGCCTATAATAGATGCTGACAGCTTCGGTGCTTCAATAAATCAATTTTTGAGTACTGAATCGCAAACTTCGCTCTTTACTATCCGTGTAAGGTGCTGTACTTTATTTTGTGAAGTTCCACGCCAATATTTATAATTTACTTTGGAGGGGGCAGTTAAAAAGATTATGAAGTTTGCTTCGGTGCTCCGGTAATTGTAGTTTCTTTTAATTTTAACTTGACAAAAATAGAAGTTAGGTAAAAATAGGATGGGTACCTTTGTCTTCCCATATTTTTCTCCCCATCTATCTCTCTTTGTCAAAACTACAATTCTCCCACTTCCTTTCTATGAGATCGATAACTAATTAATCACTTAAAGTTGAAGAAATTTATTTATACAAGAAGAATGAAAAAAAGAAAATTTAAAATTTTATCTATATGGAAATTGAAGATCGGTAGAAAGAAGAATGAAATAGTTAGATTTGTAACTAACTTAAAAATCGAAAAGAAATGTTATCTTGAAATTACAAAAAAAAAAAACTAATTTGCTAGGAACAAACATGCAAAATTCAATTAACCGTATAAGAACATAGTTTGATCAAAATAACCAATGGAAATAAAAGACTAATATAAAATTAAATCGTTTAATTTAATTATGAACAGATCTTGGGAAAAAGTCAGTATCATTTTTATACGTGGTAAATTGGAGTTCTAACTGACCTTAAAATCAGTTTCTCTACATATATTTGTGTTATGTCATCATATAACCTAAGTGCTAATCCTCTTCCGGAGTCGACGTGTCCCATGTTAACTAATCATCGGACCGATTTCACGCCAGCCAGGACGACTCGGATAGCATGGACACTCGTCCCTTCCTAAGGAGGACCGAGTCAAGAAGCATTCTCACTCAAACTCATCATTTGAGCCGACCCCTACTCCTCTTTGCTCTACAAGGACGAGTCGACAACTCTCGAGGCCGACTACAAGGTAATTTGTCGCCCACTCAGAGCCGAGTCGAGAGGCTGTTTGTCCTCGATCCCCTCATCGACAGCTGGTCAACATCATCATTGCTTCTGCCACGATAGTCTTTATGACTCATCGCCCTCCGTCAGCACCATACTTCCCTAGTCTCCATCACATCAAGCACATAGGTGACTCATCTCATCTACAGTCGACACATGTAGACTATCTGCCGATTCAGCTGCCTGCCTGGACTTGGCCAGAGTTACATATGCACCCCTCTCAGCTGGGTATATATAGGCTCATCGCCTACTAACCAAGGACTCTCATCCTATCAGGGAATCGGCCACCAGAAGGGACGAAGGGACCCCCGACATCTTCAATATCGACCCTAACCCCATCGTTGTTCGGGATCAACTTCTAATCCCACTGTTGAGAACTTTGACATCAACAATTTGTTTCCCAAAATAACTTTTTTATGTATTTGAAATTCTAGTTAATTACATTTTTGGGTGTGGAACACCTCTCAACCCTGTATCTAAAAAATTGCGGCTGAGGGAGAGAAATTCACGGAACATAATTACTAAATTTGCTACCGGTGCTCCAATGTTTCTTTTTTGAAGCACCAAAGCTTTCATCTAGCCATTAACTTCTCAATACAGCTCTTAATACGTCGTTGTTATCGATATCCAATGGTAAGCGAGAATTCGATCGCCGATGAATCATTCCTCACTGATCTCCTTCAGCGGGGCTCGCTGGTGGAGAGATGGAATACTCGTCCTCATTGTCACCGGTGATGACGTCATGCATTCCTTGTGGTGGCCGCAAACAAACTCTTGTAGGGCTAAAATCACTTTAGTCTACCATCACATTTAACCCAACTTGACTCTATAAATTCATTCAATAATTAGAAAAATTACGGGCTCTATCATCTTATTCCTTCTTCATCCTTTGTATACTTTTCCTTCTTAGTTTATTTGATCTAAACCATGTATTTTTAAACTAATTTTCTAAATACATCGAATTTTAGAGGAATTTGGTAATGAACGTGTAAAGTTGAAATTTTTCTCAGCGATCAGGTATTGAGAAGGTTACAAAACTACAGTAACAAATTTGGAAATTAGAAGAATTTGGGGGAAACAGATTTAAAAAATTCTTTATCAGTTAAATTAAAATTTTTATTTTCAATATCTGCTTGTTGATGATGTTCCGAGTACTCCTGAATTTGGAGAGTTAGCAAATTTGGGGAGTCAAGCAAATTTGCCAACAACTATGCAGTCGTGTCAAAAGCAGTTGAATATAAGGGGAAAAATCGTGACAAGCATAGGCAGATTCAGCTTGGGGGCAGTGGGGGCAATTGCCCTCACTGACCCCAGCAAATTTTTTATGGTATTAGGTTCAATTAGTTTAGTTTGGACCATATAGTAGACTTATTAAACCGAAGCCCATTAAACTTTAGAAAATGCACTCTTAAACGGGTAAAACCCAACCTGTTTACCCAATCCAATTTAAAAAACCCCCTCACTCCCTCTCCGTTCCCACTTTCAAGAATCCCAAAATTTTCAATCTCAAGCGACGCCTCCTCACATCGGAACGACGGACTGCCGCCCCTCCTCACGCCTGATCACTGCGCCTCCTCACAACGGATCGTCGAACCGCTACGCCTCCTCACGTCAGACTGCCGAACCATAGCCGGACTGCACCAATTTTATTTTCTTAGGTACAATTTTTTTAATCCTTTTATTTTAATTTTTGTGTTGAAATAAGATAAATCAAGTGGTAAAAGATTGAACCTTTCCATAGTTACTTTCAAATTCTAAATCTAGAGTTTGGAGATTGAAATTTTAGAGATTGATTCTAAACCTCATTTTCTCAAATTGTTTCTTGTTAATATATCTATAGTTTTGTTTAAGTGATTTTGATTAAATTATTAAGTGTTCAAAGAACATGGTTAGTGGATTTAGTTACAAAGACATCTGAAATTTATTGATAATTTGTCTTCTTGATCAAAGTGTAGTCAATTACTCTTATTAATTTTGGTGTGAGATGAAATCTTTTAGTATCTTAAAAGAACTGTAACAAAGTACTTCTATTGACTATATTTGTTTGTGCTCATATATGCCTACTTTGTTTTGGTGTTATTAATATTGAGGTAAACATATCACATACTAATTGTACTTGTAGCTTGTAAGCTTGCCCTCACTGACCAAATTCTCTGGATCCGCACCTGGTGACAAGTATGATTATATTAACTTACTTGTTACGTTGATGTGGATTAATCCACTATCCAAGCTTCTAAGACTTCCTGGTAATAAAAAGATTTAATGATTATTAATGTCCTATCACTATCAAGCAATTGGATTCGAATATTGGAACATGCACCAGCAAGATTTATAATTGAGAATCCAATGGCCAACGGTGCATGCATATATTTGCACGTCTGTGACAAAATAAATAAATAAATAAATAGTAATTAATAAATAATAATAATAAAGGTATGCTTAAGCTATTATCTTTTCTTCAAGGTTACTACTAACAAATGGGAAAAACTTATGTGTTAATTAGGAACTTCGGAGTTTGTGTCTTGCTCCTCTATCTTCAAAAAGTTCAGCTGCATGTGTAGCAGTTGTTTTGGTCATATTTGGAGTTGTTTTGATTTTATCTGGAGATCTCATCGTGGTTTGGATAAATTCAATAGTGACATTAACTTCGCCGGTATGGACTATTTATTTTACCTTTTGTATGTATGACAACTACAGAGTGGGTTAGATTCTATAAATTTAAACAATTGTCATTCTTGTCTAGCTACATTGTTATTTCCTCTTTACACATGTACTGTCAGCTCAGCATGTCCTGATTTTTTGAGCCTTCGGTCTTGTAGTGGGTTGTGGATCTCTCTAGGATAGGCTGACCGTATAGATTTTCTAAGCCCTGATATTACTCAATTAGGATCTTCTTAGCATCCAGCTCCAATTAGAATTTCACATTTAAATCTGTTTCCGTTATCATCATTTGACTTCACAAAGCTGAAAACTAATGCAATTCTTAATGCCATTTTGTAAGTATTACTTCACGCAGGGTGCAGGAGACTGAAACACTTGTAATTTATAAAAAGTAGTTGAAATTGTAATTATCTATTTTTTTATACTATTGTGAAAATACCAACTTTGCCAATGATCAGCTTTGCAAATTGACTGTAAATTTGCAAAAATAAGAGAAAAACAATTACATCTGTAAAAATATCAACTTTGCCATTGCTCATGCAATATTGTCTTTTGTGGCCAGCGGTACAAAATAAGTGCTCGCCATTCTAAAAGATAGTGACGCCTGATTGTTACAGGCTTGTTTCTAGAATCTTTATAAGGAAAGACTTCGAGAAAATATACAGTGATTTCAATTCATTGTATTAATAATATATTAAAGAATTATATATTTAGATTAACACAATAAGAAATAAATTTTTTAATATAGCAAATCAAGAATTATCTTTCTTTGACATACCATAAGTTATGGGTTTAATGGAATCGAATAGTTCAACCATAACCTCACATCTGCGAGCAAATATATATCCAGTGACTTCAATCTATTGCATTAATGAATAACTTATCAAACTAATAGATATAAAGATTTTTGTACTGATTGGCATTTATTTGATACGCTATTAATATATTATGTTCACCTATAAATTAAGTGTTATCAAAAAATATGCATTGCTTTATCAGTAGCCACTCCCTGTTCCATCTCCAAATATCTCACCAATAATTCATCCTGAGGTTGGCTCCATCCATACTTTTGTCTTCACTCCCCCAAATGAAAACAGAAATTCAATAATTCATTTGTCTTTTGCGGATAACTTCAAAATATATAAATAATTTATCAGGGACTACAGATCATAAATTGGCACTTGGTCATTGTGGCGTCATTAATTTCTACTGTCATTTTGTGCCGTCCCTTACATATGTTCCAGGCTTCTTGGGTACCCTCTATGGTTCTGTATTTTGTGAGAATCATACAAGTAGAATGTTTGGAAATATTAGACTTGGTATTGTTCGGAAATATTAGACGGTATTGTTCAGATAACTGACTAATCTTAAATCAACCAAAACTAATAAGGAGTGCTAGCCAAATTTGCGAGTGGGGTTCACTGCCACTGTGGCTGGGACATGTGTCCCGACACCTGTCCCCTGCCACAGCGCGGGTGAACCCAACTCGCGGCTGTGGTTAGACTTGGCTAAAACTAATTGCTTATCAATTATTACAAGTTCTAATCCTGTGCTCGCACGGATCGATCTGAATTTTTTGTTTGTTTGTATATATTGATTTTTTATTCAATTTGATTGCTTTTTTAAATTGAATTTTTCCGAAATTCCTTCTTCTTTTACAATTTTATATTTTCAAGGAATGTTTGAAACTTTTGGATCTTCAGTGGTTGATTTATAGTTTTCAAATCTTAAGGGTTATTTTCATTTTACAAATTTTGTATAGAGTTGTTCGTAATTTTAGAAGTTATGAGGTTGGTTTGTAATTTTGAATTTTTATGGAGTTGTTTATAATTTTTATATTTTAAGAATCTGTAATTTTCGAATCTTGAGGGTGTTGTTTATGATTATTGGATTTTAAAGGAGCTATTTACAATTTTTGTTCTTTTGGGGGTTTGTAATTTTAGAATTTAAAGAGATTTCTTTGTATTTTCGAATCTAAAGGAACTTTTACAATTTTAGATTTTTGAGGGATTTTTATAATTTTAGATTTTTCAAGGGGCTTTTTGAAATTTCTAATTTTTCAACAGGTTGTTTATAGTTTTCAAATATTTAGGGTCTTTTTCGTAAATTTTTATCTTTTAGGGGATTATTTACAGTTTTCATATTTTAATGTGTTCTTTGCAATTTTTAGATTTTTAGCGGGTCAGATAATTTATAGTGGGTTCTACGTAATTTTATTATTACTTCAGGGCTTTTATGTAATTTTAAGAACTTTTGTAGGAAAAATTTATTTTCTTCCATCATTGGTCTTGAGGATAGTTTTATCCATGTAAATTTATATAGTAACGCCATTATGAGAGTTAAGGGTAAAAATCAAAATACTTTTGGGGTTTTCTAAATTTCCCAATGTTATTAGGGGATTAATAATAGTTTTATAATTTTTTCACAGTTTGCTGCAAAATATCAAAACTTATTGGGATTTTAGTTTAATTATGCAAAATAATTATGAAAATAGATGGATACGTTTTGCAGTACATGACAAATTTTGTAAGAATTGATATTTTGAGGATATGATACATTGCCCTTTTTTATGATAATCCCAAACAACTTTGAAAATTAGAGACCCCCAACTATGGGTGTCTCACAAAACCCCTAATCTTTCACACTTTTCTCACTAAACCCCCCTACTACTTGATTTTAAAATGTAAAATCCTTTTAAAAATCAACTCCTTCAATTACAAAGAAACCCCTAACCGTAAAAAGAACAATTTCCAATTTATAATGCTTTTAACGTCTTTCTTCTATCCTAAAACCAAAGTAATTTTTTATGATTGAGGGGTATTTTGGTATTTTCTCAGTCATTTTTTTGTCATATGACATGCTAGAACTAATAGTATTAGCTTTCAGAGCGTAAAGTAAGAAGAGTTCATGGGGATTTCATGAATTTTTAAACTTGAGGGGGGTATCTACAATAGGCTCAAACGTGAGGGGGTTTCCCAAATTAAAATAGTTGAGAGGGTTTTAGGGCGTGCAGTATTGAGGGGTTAAATGAGAAAACTTCATGGAGTTATCTCAAATTTTCATAGATGAGGGCTGTAAATACAATATACTCTAACTTGAGGGGGTTTTCTCAAATTAAAATTATTGGTTGGAAGGGGTGTTTCTAAAATTAACCAATGATTTTATGTAGAGAGGCTTTTACATGAGTTTTTTCTTTAATTTATATATTTAAATATATAATTGTGAGATTTTAATTATAGATGGTTATAATCGATAAGAATTACAAAATATTTGATTATTAAAATTTTCTAAATATAGATAGATTTAATTTGATAAGAATTATTAGGTGGATATAAGATTAGGTGTTCACATGTCATATTCGATAGGATAAAGAGACGTGGATATTTATGATAAGACACATGTCAACTTTTATGGTTTTATAATATGACATATGTCAATTTTCTGCTTTTAGGAATTCCACTAATTTCTCTTTATATATAAAGGAGTGATCTAACTATTGGACAACAGCATGTTCTAATGAATTTAGTGGCCATTTGGTTGGTTTCTTAGAGACCAAAGTAAAAGAAATTGGGGGGTTAGGAAATATTTAAGAATGGGTTTCCACTCTTTTCTTACAAAAATCCATGAAAAGTTTTCTTAAATATGAGTCACATCATCCAATATTGTACCACATCATTTTTTATTGGTTTTAAGGTAAGAACAAAAAACAAAAAACAAAAAAAAAAAAACAAAAAAAAAAAGAGAAAAAGAAACCATTATAGGAAATATATTTCCTATAATTACTTTCTTTAGTCTTTTGGCCAACCAAACATCCCTTATTGAATGGATGTTCTAACGAAAACTTATGTATCCCTCTGATTATGACTCTTGTATCAGTGTATAATAGATATACAAATCATCAGTTATGATTTGCCATCAACAATGCATCGGCCAAGATCGTGAAGAAACACATCAATATGTTTACTAATTATGACAAAACCTTTTTCAAACAATTAGTGAGAGAACACTCATCCAAACCTAGCTTGTACATGTTTATGTCCTTCAGAGAAAAAGTATGACAACTCCAAAATATATTGACTTTTTAGTTCATTTTGTGACAAATGGGAACACTCACATCATTATTCAAGTTAAAATAGCCGTCGGATTTATATATGAAGGCAAAATTTGAGTAATTTCAGACCAATACTGGCCTCTAGGATCCATAATTCTTCTCATAACGTCTCAACCATCATCACACGTGATCTTGTAATAATTGGCATAACAGACTAAAAACAGATAGTTCAAATGTGTCATTATCTAACTTTAACACATCAATATATGCTTTATTAGATTCATCATAACCCTGAATCAATTATTGTCAGATAATTAAACAGTACCCCACCAGTGCAACCCTCTGAATCCAAAATATATATTGAATGAAGACTCTACACACAATATTGCCACATCATAATGATTGAATTCAGATTTATAATCCGATGCAAATTTCAAGGGGAAAATTGCTTTAGCCCCCAAAATTAAAAAATTTATTCGCTTACCCTCCACGACTTAGTCCACGGTCTCTTTACCCCCAAAATCAATCTTTTTATAAGTAGAACCCCCTAAGTACAATGTCAATCTATAGTCACTCAGAAAAAATATAAAATCTCAAAATTACCCTTGACTATACATGTGACCACCCCTTCTTTTAAGATTTTTGTACCCCACTCTCTCTCATCCTTTCTCTCTCCCCTCCCCTTCCCCACTTCTATTAAACCCCATCCACTCTGTCATTAATTCTTCTTTCCCTCTTGAAAAAATTCTCTATCTTTCCCTCTTCCCCTCTCAAACTAGTGTGAGGTTTAATATTCTCTATGGTGGCTAACACAATTGCGTATCAAGAGGTCAGTTGTCATTCTCTTCTCCAGTTGTGGTGTCGGATCCGCCATTGTTGGGTTTGGGATCTGGATATAAGGATCATTGTGAAAGTTGGTGGGTGGTATAAACAGAGAGGGTGATAAGAGAATTGTTGTCAAGTTATAAATTGGTTGAATTTTGGAGAGCTACCCTCAACTATTAGAGACTTTATAAAATAATACTATAAATGTTTACGAAAAAACTGTCATACTTTATTTTGTTTTTGTTGTAGGTACAATTGCGGGATTTACACGTATTTATTCATAAAAGCAATACCAGAATGGAATGATGTTTTGTAGCTTATACCAGATTATTATACGGCGTGGGTCATTAGGGCAAAGATAGCCGCTCAATGACTCATCAAAGGGAGAGAGCAGAAGAAAATGAATGGTGAACGTGATGACGATGATGGAAATTTTTTTTCACGAGCGGAGAATGAACCGATAGAGTTCGAAGGAGATGTTTAGATGTCATATTGTGGGTTGTTTTGCAAACTTTACAATGTAGCTTGTTTTGAAAATAATTGTAAACTTTTTTCTTCATATGTTATATTGTAGTGGTGGTTATTATGTTAGATACGTACCTTAATTTGAATACAGTTATAAAGTTATAGTCAATTGTTAAGTTTAGCAGTTAGTTGTTAATATTATGAGTTAATTGTTAATGTTATGAGTTAGTTGTTAAGCTTATGCATTAGTCGTTAAGCTTTTTCGTTAGTTGTTAAGCTTATGCATTGGTTGTTAAGCTTATGCGTTGGTTAAGCTTTTTCATTAGTTGTTAAGCTTATGACTTATGTGTTGGTTGTTAAGCTTATGACTTATGTGTTGGTTGTTGCTTATGTGTTTGTTGTTAAGCTTTCTCATCAGTTGTTAATCTTATGCATTGGTTGTTAAGCTTATGTGTTTGTTGTTAAGTTTTTTCATGATTAACAACTGATGAATATTATTTAGCTATTTCCTCTATTCCTCCTCCTCTTTCTATTACTAGACGAAAAAGCTTAACAACAAACACATAAGCTTAACAACGAACGCTAACAACTGATAAAAAGCTTAACAACCAATGCATAAGCTTAACAACTGACGAAAACGCTTAACAACACATAAGTTTAACAACTGACGAAAAAGCTTAACAACCAACGCATAGGCTTAACAACCAATGAAAAAGCTTAACAACATACGAAAAAGCTTAACAACCAACGCATAAGCTTAACAACCAATGAAAAAGCTTAACCAACAAACACATAAGCTTAATAACCAATGCATAAGCTTAACAACTGACAAAAAAGCTTAACAACCAATAAAAAAGCTTAACCAATGCATAAGCTTAACAATCAATGCATAAGCTTAACAAATGATGAAAAATCTTAACAACAAACGCATAAGCTTAACAACCAATGCATAAGTTTAACAACT